>PVIC010000332.1:106175-133791 GCA_004025085.1 Thryonomys swinderianus | reverse complement strand
GGGGAGGCGCTTTGGGAGATGGGGGGGGGCGGGGGAGGTGCTTTAGGAGGCGCGTGGCCGAGAAGCGCGCTCTGGGAGGCGTGTGGCCGGGAGGCGCGTGGCCGGGAGGCGCGTTCTGAGTAGGCGCTGGGGCGGGAGGCGCGCGGAGGGAGGCGCTAAGGTGCTCCGAGCAGTTAACTGCAGAGCAGGAGCACAGGATGGGCGCGGGGGGAGGGTCTGAGACTGGCTGCTACAGGGCCGCAGTCTCTGCACGCCTCTCCCAGTGTCTCCTCCCCAAACCCCTCCCATCGCCCCCAACATCCAGCTTCATTTCATGCGGCAAGAGCAGTCACCTCAAGATTACCCGCCTCCCACTCGGCAACAGACAGTTTCCAAACTGTTGCTGGCCGCCAATTCGCGCCACCAAGACAACTACAGGGCCACTTCAACGCCGCACAGCTAGGCGGCCAGCCGGATCTGCCCGCCGTCCCCGAGTCAGCGTCCCTCCATTCCACTGCTCTAGCAGGAATGGCGCGGGCAGAATGTTAAACACTAATTCCCCCCCGGGGCTCCATTTTGTCTAACAGCACCATTGTGCCAAGATCCCGCTGGCAGAACAGGAGCCATTCCAAAAGGTGAAAGGGTGGGCGCCCCTGTAACAAGTCAGGGTCCAGTCCCGCTAAGGGCAGCTGACTCTAGCGCAAAACACTTGGGACTCCTCTCCCTTTGCAGCGATTCGCGATCTGTGGCGCCTCTGAGGCGTACATCGCTCTGCAGCTCATGTACCTCTGCAGGGCATGTGCCTCTTAGCGCATGAAGCGCCGCTGCGGGACGCTCCGCTACTGTTTTTTGCAGCGCTTCGCAGAACAGAGCTTTTACAGCTCAGTTCGTAGCGCATTCAAGGCTCATATAGGTCTTTAATGAGCAGCTCTTCTGTCGCTGCAGTTCGTGCAGGTTTGGGGGGGCACATGAAGCCCCCGCCGGCAGCGCGTGAAGCGCGCCTTACTTTAGAGCGCAACTGAAGCGCTTAGCAGTTTGTAGCGCATACAAGCGCCAGTCAGTTGGGAGCACATGCCACTTGGTAGCGCATTTGAGGCGCAAATTGGTCTGTAGCTCATGTGCGTCTGCAGCTCATGACTGTCCGCAGCTCATATCTGTCTACAGCCTGTCTCCGGACTTGGGTCCTGGAAACCAATGCCCTGAAGACTTGGTTTCCCCAGTTTGGGGCTTCAGCCGTGAAGGCGTGACAAGGTTAGAGTGAAGATACCCAGGGGTGCTAGTCCATCTCCCGCCGCTTCCGAAAAAACCGGGTAATGAATGGGATAGTAAAAATAGAAAAAAAAAGCATCCTCACCGCATACTCACCACGCGAAGACCCCTCTGCGAAGACGGAAGGACAGAGCCCCACACCTGGCCAGGCGTGGGACCCGCCGGGCTGGGCGCCCAGCCGCCCGAGGAGCGGACGAGCCGCTCAGCGGACCTTCCGCGAGGCTCGGTGGACTTCTCCGCTGGTCGTCTTCAGGTTTCTTCGACACACACCAACCGAAGTTGAAGCGCGTGTACCCCAAGCCCGGACAGCCAGCCTTATATAGGCTGAACCGAGGAGGGGGGCGCCAAATCCCAGCGTGCTCCGCGGGCTAGGGGGGCGGAGGGGGGGTGCGGGGGCGGTGTGGGGGGATGGGGCGGGGGGGGGGCGGCCACGCTTCGCTTGCCCGCCGCTAGGGGGAGCAGGGGATCGACAAGGGGGTGTTGCTGGATGCTGATGTTGAACTGGCCGAGCCGGGAGGAAAGAAGAAAAGGAGGGGAGGGGAGAATCGAGGACAGCGGGCCTGAACAGGCCAAGAATGCAATTGCCCCGGTTGTGGGATCTGGGAGACCCCTGTGCTTGGACGAGGCAGGGTCGGGGGACACGGAGGATGAGCCCCGCGACCACTGGCACATTCTTACTGACAGGTTAGTGGCCTGCGCGCGACGTGGAGATCCGGGGGCCATCAGGCCGCCGCCTCCCCTCCCCCTCCCGGCTCAGGCTGGGGTACCGGAGTGCCTTTTGAGCGCTAGCCCCTCTAGGTACCCCTCGCCCTCTTCCAGGACACCTCGCACCCCACTTCCCAGCCCCACTGAGCCCTCCCCAGGCTTGAGCCCTGGCCTTTTTCTTTTCTCCGCACCCCTAGGGGGCCCCTCCCTGTTTAGTGGGTGCAAATTTTTCATCTCTGGCTCCTTTTCCCAGCACCCCTTCCCCACCCCCAGCCCCTTGGCGGATTTCTCTCGATCCCAGCAGCTACAGCCTGGGGGTTGATCCCCACTCTCGTGCGCGGGGTGGGGCGCAGTCCCCTGTGCTGAGACTCCTTGGCCTAGATGCTGGCCCAGGGAAACGGGTGTCCATCGGCGTCCTTGCCTACACAAACACATTTTCCTCCTTTTCTTGAATCTGATCGAGACAAGAGACTAAAATATGACATTTAAAAGACCTGATTCTTCCTTCTTGTTAAGCGCATTTCTCTGTGGCGGAAATCCTGTTTTCCTTAGGTTTTGTGGATCGGGAAGCGCAATCCTAAACGCTGGCGGCCACACTGAGCGTTCGGGTCAGGGTCAACCCCGGCTGGTGACCGGAGAAGCCGCAAACAGCACCCACTGCCCCACCAAGCGTGTTATTTTGAGAAAGCAAAACCAATGGAAAACAGCTGGGGATGCTTCCAGCTTGCTTGGCCGCCTCTAAAGGTTCCCAGCGACAAATTTTTGGTGGTAGTTACGAGATTGACAGAGAGCTCGCCCTCGCTGCAGCATTACTTCAGGCTAAATCTTGTAGGGTGAATGAACGCATTTTAGTCACAGTAAATGCAAAATCCTTTGAAGAGACCCGGTGAGGTTTTGTCTGAAATGTATGAGAGAATTCGTGCATATAAACATATATGTTTTGTGCATTAGAGAAAATTACAGTTAGTTACAAAGCCTTAAAATACTGAGGAAGGGTGCCACATAAAACCTTAACACGAATTCCCTTGTAAGCCCCACAGAGTGTTAGGCACTAAGAAAACTGACAATCTGTTGCTCATCTTAGGGAAAGAAGTTAAGTTAAAAGGGAAAATCAAGTTGGCTACAGCTGAGGTAGGTCTCGGACACAGATGAAACGTGTTCGTCCTTGGAAGACTGAAATCGAGTATGTTTTCACTACACTGCTACAGCTTGTTTTCACTTAGAGGATAAATAAAAATTTAGCCCATTGTACATGATAAAGTAGAAGAGGCCACACTTAAAAAGCCAACCTTTCTATAAATGAGCAAAATCACTTCACTTACGGAGACTACTTTTTATTAGAAATAAAATGTTGACCATCAGAAATATGAATGAAGTGTATATATTTCCAGCAATGAAAAACATTTTTTCTAGGAAATTGGGTGAACACAGTATACTCTCATAAAGTCTCTGCTGATTGAATCTGTGCGTGTTTATCCTCTACAAGCTGTAATAATTGCAAGATTTCATGTATTTGGTAGAGTACAGTTCTGGTAATTCTAAACTGTCAGATACTTAGCAATTGTATTTTTAATGCACAGTTAATGTACCTAGTTGTTAATGAATAGAACATTTTTTCTAAAAATAGTGACATTAAAACTAGTATAGATAAAAGTAAGGAAAATGCAAGATTAAAAATCCACCAAGACTTTTGAATCAATTTGATTTTTTTTTTTTACATTTCAAAATGTTATCCAGAATTTTGGGGATAAAATAAATAGGCATTCTTAGTACTTTTATCATTGTAAAAGCAACTTTTATCATTGTCCAAGATACAGAGGGAGAAAAATGTAAAGAAAATCCAGACTTCCTGTAACCTCCTCACCCTGCAGTAATACCAGTCAATATTAGAGTACAATATTTCAGACGTTCTGTATTCTTACACAGGAATCTAAAGATTATATATATATATATATTTTAGGGTCATAGGTATATTTTCTAAAAATTAAAAGCAGGATCAAATTCATTTTCCTCAATTTTCTCCTAAATAGCTTTTATGTATAAAATAATATCCCATTTGCTGAGTTTTCTTTAATGGATAAATCATTAACTTAATTTTTCTAATGAAAATTTTAAATAAACAACCTTAGTACATACATGTTTAAATTCAGAAAAACAATAAAATTTCTAATGATCTCACTATTGGACACATAGTTACCTTTATGGTATATTTCATTGTTATAAAACATTCCTCTCTATATAGAAATATTCATTTTGTTTAGAAATACAACTTTCTAAGCCAAAAAGCAGCATCAGTAGGTAATTTAGGTAAAATTGCTATCAAAGACAAATAATATTAAAAATAACTGATAACATTAATACTTTAGATATTAGAACAAGAAAAAAACCTTCAAAATCCACCACAAATGCCAACCTATATGAGTATATAAGAGCTTTAAATAATGTTTTGACATTTAATATTTCAGTGAATTTTGGATTTTCTCTCATGTTGCTTCCTCATGTTGACTGTTTTCTACCCATTCTATGCAACATTAAATGCAAAGGAGAAGTGTTAGTATGCATTATTTATTAAGTAATTGCCAGATTTTGCATTTGGGTATTTTACCCATTTTTATAAGAGTTTGCTTTGGATCTGTCAAGCTGTTGCCTTACCACCTGTATTTTTAACTGCCGCGATGGTGAAAAAATTGTATTTCAAATCAAAGTGGTGCTGTCAAAAAACAAATAGATTTTCTATTTAGATATTCTATGTGTTTTATGACAATTTGCCACATATTTATAAAGTTTTACATGATTTACCTCATGTATTTTGGTTAAGTTGTATGGGAGCAAGAAAAATAGATTTTAAAACAAACTAGAATTTTCACGTGTCATATAATAACTAGACTTTCTTTTGGGACATTTTACACACTTTTTGATGCCAGTGTGCCGTGGATCTGTGAATGTGCTGACCTGCTACCTGTATTTGACTTAATTTCTAGCATAGTAGCTAAATATATTTCTAAAGACAACAGCATTTTTAGTTTTCAAATAGTAACTGGGCTTTGTATAACTCATTTTATCCATTTTTATAAGACTTTGCTATAAATCTAACAGCTGTTGCTGGACCTCATGTATTTAGCATAACTTCGGGTATAGCTGGCAAATTGTATTTCTAAGCTAGGTGGAATTTTCACTTGCCTCGAAGACATTGAAAATAGTAAGGAACAACACCATAAAAACTAGTTAGAGATAAGCACAGAGAGGTAAAGCTAAACACAGATCTAATTGCTAATGCTAGTTTTCCATCGGTGGAAATCACTCCTTAAGAAAAATACTGCAGCAGTGAAGCAATCCTGGCTTGTTAAAAAATTCTTGGGGCAAGTGTTCAGATTGTTGATGATTTTGATGAGTGTGGTATTTACAGGTCACACATTCCTCATTTGGCTCTGCTTTCCTGCTGGTTGTCCACACTTGTGCTTCTTGCTTCTTTAAAAAAGAAATGGCTACGTTTCCACATTTCTGTTCTCAACACCTAAGTGCATATTCTATCTTTCACTTTACTTCTGACTCTTAGTGTAGAAAGACTATAGGTGAATTGACAGTGAAGGTTCATGTCTGTTAGAGATTCTTGGGCTGGAAGGGAAGACTATATCTTGCTTTCTTTCATAGATGTATCAGTGATGACTCTTTTCTTTACATGCTTTTCTAACTTTTGCAACAGAGACGGACAGACAGACACACACATACACACACTCACACAGAGACAGACCAATACACGTACATATACACAGTGCAGACTGTCTAAATTTTATGATCCGGGTCTCCAATCAGCTGTCTTCCCAATGTCTAGAAATATTAAATCTAAACCAGCAGTGAAAATGTAAAGAAAAACAGAACTCAGTGTTTCTGGGAATCAACAAGTCATTGCTAGTTTTCAGGTAGGTAGCAACAGATAATTTTAATGCTTTTATACCTATTTCACACAGATTGCTTTTAAACTGAATTCTCTGTAATTCTCAATGTTTTGTTTTTTTAAACACTGTAACTGTATAAAATGCAGTATCGAAACAACAAACAACACCTTCCCCCCCAAACCTCCACAGAGTGGCATTAGAAGAAATACTTCCACGATTCTCCCCCCCCCCCGTGGGCTCTGCTCTGTGTGCATGCATATTTTAACATTACTACAATTGTAATTGTAATATATGTACACCTTTAGGCTTTGTTTTGAAAGATAAGTGAATATTGTTTTCAGGGAAGCATTTTTCAAAGCTGCAGGCTGCTCTTGGGTGTGAGATGGTGTGTGGAGCAATTAGCAGGATTGCTGTGGGAGCCGAGCAGGCTGGAAGCAGGACTGATCAAGCGTGGGTTAGCGGCTTGGGGTTAGGGAGTAACCCTGCTAAGGTTACAAGCCTTTGCCCTCTGTATTGTCTTCTTTAACATTTGCATGAATGATTTTGCAGATGTAGGAGGACCGCTTTAAAATTCATGGGTGACCGGACACAGCATAGCTGTTACAAATAGATAACAGAATTTATACACGGTTTAAATAGGATGCAATGCTATGTCAAAAGCAGAAAGAGACTTTAGACAGCAAATGCATCATAATTCGCTGGCAAGAAAGGAATGAGGTATGTCGTATGGTGGCAGTTCTTTAGGAAAAATGTTTATGTGGGCCAGGGGCAGGATGTGGCTAAAAAAATGGAGTTAGGTTCTGATAAAAGTATAGTATCATATATCACAAAAACCAGAAGTACCTCGCTCTCATCAGCCACACCTGTGGGATCGCCTCCATTTCTATCCGGCGCATTTGATAAGAGAGGGACTAACAAATCAGACACCTTCCAGGACAGGCTAGGATGGGGAGAGGTTTGACGACTCTGGCCTGAGGGGCATCTGCAAAGGGTCTGGAAGAGTTCAGAGTCTGCAGAGAAAAAGTAGACAGGAACTCCCTTCTGTTTGTTTGGGAAATCAGAACCACCAGCAGTGAGCGAAAGTCCAGATCGATTTCAGCCCAAGACCTTTCTAACAGAGCCACTGAACAAAACATCAGCTTTGCTTGTTCTGGCCTTGTAAGATAGTGGAGATAGTCACATTTCTTGCAGCATTTAACTTGAAGACCATGGTAACATTTTAGTGTAGTTGGCCTACCTAGGGACTTGTGATAGGAAAATTCTTATTTTTTTTCTTGATAAACAGTCTAAAAAGAACAGTCTTGCGTGTTGCAAGTTATTCTCTTGAAAACAGCTTCAACAGGGTAATTTAACACTTTCTCTCCCTTGTCTCTCCTTCCATTTCAAACAGGATGGTACAAGACGCTTTTTCCCACCTTGCCTTTTCTCTTTTTACCTTGCTCCCAGAGTTCCTGTCCTCTCGTGTGTCTCGTCTCTCGGAGCAGGCTTTGCGGGCAGAGCGGCCGTGGAGGCGAGGGGTGTCCGGGCTCAGCGGGGACGGGCATGCCGGCCGGGCCGGCACAGCTCAGCCCCCGGCCGCCTGCCTCCCAGGGGCAGGTGGCAGTTGCTCCTGCAGTAAGGGCCTGTCCCCCTTGTGTTTTCTCTCTTTGTAATACTTTCACAGCTTTCGGTGTCCAGTAGTGAAATAAAACCTTCCTGTCGTAAGTTGCTTCTACACCTGGTCTTTAAATTCGCTTCGCCTCAGGCCCCCACCCCGGCCCGCGGGCAAGTTCTCAGTCTGAGCAGATCTTTCGCGTTTGTTTATCCCGCTGCCTGTTGGTGGTTTATTTTGTTTGCCACACCTGACTTTGACAGTGCAGCTGCTCAGAATGGGATTGGGGGGATGTAGGGCTGCCCTTCAGGATCCCTCTTTAGAGCAGCATTTTTATCTCCTCAGAAACCGTCTGCAGTTCGCCTGCCCCGAGCCCTGCCGAGGACGAGGGACCAGTCCTCTGTCCTGTGTTCTGACCGCCTGGGCGCGTCGCTTTCCCTCGCGTACTCCGAGCTCCTCCTCCGCTCCGGCGACCAGGGCGCAAGGAGAGTCACTGTCACGCTGGCCGTGGGAAGGGCACTTTTCCGTGTTCAACAGCTCTCTTCCCTTTGTATTCTGTTTCTTGTGAAAGAGTGGTGCACTCTTGCGGGGCCTGAGACTGTGGCCGGTGCCGCCGGGGATGCCACGGGCGCCGCGGGCCGAGCTCCTGCTGCGGAGAGCCGGGCCCCAAGCCCAGCTGCACCCATAGCCCCGCACCTGACGGGAGCCGCCGTGACCCCTGCGCGCTGGCTCCTCTTCTGCTGGGGAGGTCAGAGCCCCAGTGCTGGAGTCTTAAAGCTCACACAGGTTTTCTCGGGAAAACGAGTTGGTGGTGTCAAAATATTCCTGCTGGCAAGATTATTGTCGTACTCCGGAAACACGAGTACGTTAGTGGAAGCGAACGTGCTCTCTTCCTGGGTCACTTGGGTACAATTCTGCATCTAACGCTTTTCATGCAATGTGTATGCAATAGTGGCTTAAATGCATTGCATTATTTATAAATCACTTCAACACATTCCACTTTCTGTCTAATTACCTGAGACTAATCAGGTGTTTAGAATGGATCTCTGGCAGCCTGTATCACGGGAATCAGTGCGGCATCTGTTGTGGCATAAGACAGACTTTCTTTTTTGATAAAGGAAGCCGCTCATTTAAAAGATGGTTGGACTTAGGCAGCTTCTCTGTAATTCTTTTCCTTTCTTTAGCCTTTTCCTTATTTATCCAGACACCACTTTGACTATTACGGAGCTTTGTGAAGACATTTGAAAGAAGAGATCACGGTCCATTTTTTTTTCTGTAGAAGTTAAAGTGAAATATTTTAGTTTCCTATTTCTTTAGCAATCATCCTGAAAGTGTAGTTGCTCTTTACCTCTGAATGGAAAAGAAAAAAATTAACTTCAAGATTTTGGTTTTTTTTTTTTTCCTCCATAGGAAATCAGTATTTCTCACTGAAAAGTAAAATGACCTAGGCTTTCCTTGCCTGTGAAATATTTAATCATTGTAGCACCTTTGACATCTTTCATTCTAATCAAAAACTAGTACAGTAGAAATGGAAATGATCAGGTTGTTGCATGTTATCAGTCTGAAACCTACATTTTTTGGTCTCACATTACTATTATCTTTTTCCTTCTTGAAATTAGCTCATAGATACCCCAGTGAATGAGGTATAAAATACTGTCATTTAATATTGATCATAATAAAAAACTAGAAAAAAAACTTGGTCATGCTTATAAATTAAGATTCTTTTCCTTTTTGGACTGTCAAATTATCTAGACTCTGGAGTGTTGGAGGATTTTGAGACACGGTATTAGATGGTAGAATATGCGGTCCTGGCTATCAAGAAACTTTTTGTACTAGTTGGGTTGACAAAGATGAGTCAAATAATTTATTCCAGATTAATCTTTGTGAAGATTAATCAAATGATCACATATATAATAGCTGTCATGCTAAGTTCTACAAATATTACTAGGATGACTCCATAGAGGATTCACCCACATTTTGGGGGGCTTTTCCAAGGAAGGGGTCAGAAGTGAAGGCTGAATAAATGTCAGTGATGTGAAGGGGGAAGGTGTATTTGAGACAAAAGAAGAGCGGGGTGGGTGGTGGTCAGAAAGTGCTAAGAGAAGCCCCAGAAGCTGGGGGGGGCCAAAGGAGACCAGTGTGGCAAACAGGTGAGGGCAGGAGTCTTGCAGATCTGGCTGAGCAGCTTAGAGAGTGTCTTCCTCATACTAAGACCGGCAGGAAATCTGACATTTTACCAGGGGTTTGAATGGGACAATGTCAGATTTGCATTTCAAAAAGCACCCTTTAGCTGCTTTGGAAAGACAAGATTGGAGGGTCTGAATAGATCGCAGCTGACCTGACGGTTAGGAGGCCGCTGTCCTTCAGGACTCAGACACTGTAGACTGTGGAGATGACAGGACGTTGAAAATAGGAGTGATGTTTTAAGAGAGTAAAATTGACCAAAATAACCACTGGATTGGATTTTGGGGAGAGCTGTCAGGATGAGTGGAGGGGGATGACGAGGGGATTTGTGTCCTCTGCCTGTGGGTAGAAATCACCCACTTGGGATGGCTCTGACAACACTGAAAGAGGGTTAGGTTGTACGGGGAAGCTCACAAGTCCTGGTCCGGCCAGGCTGAGTTCAAGGTGGCAGTAAATAAACGATGTCGGAAACACAAAACAGAAAGCCGCGGGAGCATAGCATGTGGTAGTATGTAAATAGGCTCGGGATGTGTTCTAAATGAAAAAAGTGTGAACCGCCTTGCATCCAGACGAGCGTGTGGTGTGGACGTCTGTACACACGGAAGCCATACACTCACCGGGATGGAAGGGTGAGAGTGTGGGGCATGCACACCGTAGGCAGAGGGGCTAGCGTGGGGCGCCTTGGCCGTCCCTAAACCTCGGGTTGTACTGAGGCAGTTTCTCACAGTGAGAAGGCAACGGCAGTTGTCAGTGACAACGTAAAGCAAACCCAATATGAGAACATTTCTCTGTGAGAGGTTTCGTTGGAAAGACCGTGTAAGCATTATCCTGTTTTCTAGTCTGAGCAGACCGTTGCCCTGCGTCTTTGCTTCCTGCCTTAGTGGTGCAGATGTACACTTTGCCTTTTATGCCTTTTCCACTAGATTGCACTGTTACCCTGGATTTCACAGAGTCCTTACAGTGTTGTCTTCTGCCTGCCACTAGTTCCGTTAATTTTCAGATTTTGCAGATGAGGACGTTAAATTGCAGGGATGCAGGAACTGCTGCGTGTGTGATATAGTCCTTTGTTAAAAGTCCCTCTGGCACTACTTTTTCATACTGTTTCCATGAGGGCTTTCTCACACTTTTCTTCACAGGCTATTTAAACAAAGTAGCAAAACGTGCCCTTCTAGAACTATTAGGTTTATTAATTGTTCTATCAAACTAGCACTTCTTAAATTGGATTTTGAATTTTCCACCTAGTTTTGCAGTTACGTTTCGTGCAAAGTTGAATCTTGTGCAAATGGCATTTATTTTTTGCTTTTGCCGGATGACTTCCTTACAATATGTACTTAAGATTTTAGATGTTTCCAGGAAGGATGCATATCAGTTAAATGCCTCTCACGTTACCTGTGGCTCTCTTCGGAAGGGTTAGCCTGCAGCTGTCCGCGGGCCTGCCTCAGCCGGCACTTCAGAGGGCTCTCCGCGATGCTGCTCTCTTCCCCTATGGGCTGGCTACACAGTAGCCTGCTCTCGGTGGTGCCCTGGCTGCCTCCAGCATTTAATCCATTCTGCCTGTAAAATATAATTTTTACTGTGTCATTATCATGAAAAAAAATGAGAGTCGCCTGTAATGCCAGTTGTAGTGAGAATTTTTTAATTTGAAGGTATTTTTTAATCGCATGAAAAGAAGTCTAAATTTTTCTTCAAGTTAGATGAAAAGTACATATGAGGATAGTCCTGTGTCTTGAGGATATATTACATGCTGACCATTCTTCTAAAGGTTTTAAATATACTATCTCACTTAATACTCACAGTGCCTCTGGAAGGCGAGTCTGTACTCTGCCTTCCAGGTGTGGAAGCTGAGACATAGAAACCCCGACTATCTTGCCACGTGGTTAGAAACTGGGCTCTGAACCTGAATGGTGTATTTCCATCTATTCAAATGCTTCACGTTGTCATTCTTCGCGCCATTTTATTTCACCCTGTATCTCACCCAACCTTTTAGCTTGTCCTAAAAAACTAGAATATTTGAATAATTTTCAGCGCTATGAGGTGATTGCTTATTCCGCCCTGCCGGGCTTTTCTGTTGTCGCGGCCCGGGGGCTGCGAGTGCTCAGGCCCTTGGCACAGCCCTCCTGTGCCCTTTCTCCCAGGAGACCGCACAGAGGCTGTGGTGAGAAGTCTCAGCAAAGCCACTTCCCCTGCAAGTCCTCACTAACATGTTAGCTTTCCTCTCTCTGCGAACTATTGTTCGGTTTTTGTTTTGTTGCACATGACGCCTGGGACTGATTTCTGCTGCCTGGCAGTGGCCTGACCTCGCCGACAGCTACTTTTAACCCACAAATCAAGACCAGTTTATTATTTCTGGAGAGAAAAATAACTTGAAGATGACATCTAGTTATACTATTAATGTCTCAACTTACATAAAAATATATGGTCGGCAGATTGCTTTCTTTAAATATTGGAGGTAGGATTGTTGTGTGTGTGGTATGCGGCTTGCAGTCAGCCACAGAATGGGTTAAAAATCCATCTCGGCCACTTCATTAATGTAGGGCTGCTGATAAGTTCCATAATTTTCTAAGACTTTCCTCCATTGTAAAATGGAACTAATATTAATATTTTAAGTTCAGGATGAAGTTAGTATATGTAAGACCCATTTTGTATTTATTTGATACTTAACACCCAAAACATAATAGGAGCTGATGGTAAAAAGTAATGGTTAACATTTTTTTTTTGTAGAGAAGCATAGGAAAAAATTTTTTAAATAAGCAGTTTTAAAAGTGTTAAGAACCGCATAAAGGAAAGGAAGAGAAAAAACAAGCAACACGGCTACTTTGCCGGGGGCGAGAGTGGAAGGAGATGTGGGGAATGTAAGCTACATATACAACTTCTGGAGACAAAGTCTTTGATTTCCCTGAGTCTGAACTATGGAAGGAAACAAATGACTCAGTGGACGAAGACAGACAGTCTTGACAGTTTGCTACCAAGCTAAATGTGTTAATCAGATTAAATTTCATTTGGCATGTCCTGCTGTTTACTTGGACAGTGAAATCTGAGGAAGTTGTTATTTATTATTTCTATCCCTTGACATTCTGATTAGCTCATCAGCAATCAGTCACTCTTCACAGCTCTTCGACTGTTTTTATTAAATACAACTCCACCTTCCCCTGGACTGTAGATTACCCAGTCTAGGGAAGACGTAACATCTCAGAGAGTGCTTGCTCCAGGCCAGGTGAAACGGACTCATGCTGCCGCGAGGCTCAGAATGAGTCTCAGAATCTCAAGACTAAAACTTGCAGAGCTATGTGGTTTCCAGAGAACTTGAGGGTGTGGCAGCCGCCTTCAGATTAAGTCAGACCTCGATTATTTTGGAGGAAAGCATTGAATAGGTGCTTAGATTCTGTACAGTGACATCCTAGCCAGTTACATGAATGCTGTCTTACTCTGAGCTGTGTAAATGCAGGACGAAGGATATTTTTTGCTTTTGTATTGGAAAATGAAGGCAAAATCACATCCAGGAATAACTGGCAGAGGTTATCCCAAACTTGGTGAACATAGTGGAGTTCTCTCTCATTCTGAGATTTCTGAACGTTGTCCAATATCCTTCTTTGTCCCAAAACCAGTTTCTACAGACTCACATTTCTTTACACATCAGATGTAATTGCAAAATATCGTGCATAGGAAAAATACTTTTAAAATTGAGCCACATTCTTAAGGAAATTTAGTCTCAGAAAAAAATATATTGGTCCTTTCTAATGAAAATAAATCAACAAAATACCTTTTCCAGTGAGTACTTATCTCTTATCAATTTATAGGTCGCAGTCATTTTCTGTTCAGAAAGTTAGTTGAGTACACTCATTTTCTTGGACACCCAATTAAAAATAGTTATTTTCATGTTCCTGAGATTTCTCTCACAGGTGCAAAACTTGAATGTTTAAGCAGCTGCATTATTGTGTCTTGATGCTAGTGATATTGCCTGGAGAGTAGAGCCATAAAAAGTTATTTTTAATTTCAATGTATAGAGCTTCAGTTTCCTGTAGTCAAAAATCAGACTTTGTATGGACCAGTGTGAACTTGTAAAAAATGGATGTGCTCAAAGAAACCCTGTCCTTAAAATAGAGCTAAATCTATAGAGAAATGTGTAAACTATTTTACCCAGCCTTAAAAAAAAAAAGTTGTGACACTGATCAGATAGTTTTTGAATCCTGTAGAAGCAACCTGACTGTCCTTCTGTGGGACTGGAAAATGTCAGCAATTACGTATTAGTTCACTAGGCAAAGACATTCAGTGACCTTAAATCTTAGGGGTGTTAGTCAAGTTCTAAAAGCTAAGGTGTACAAAAAACTGCTACAGAATTAAAGTTATGCTAGTAATTCCTTTAAGTAACCTGTAGTGTATATGGCTCTGAACAATGATTCTTTTTTTTAATTGAATTCTTTATTGGTACATTTTCTGTACACATCACACTCGCTCTCAACTTTGGGAATTTGTGCCAGTATATGACATGCATTAATTCTCATTTTTACCCATTCCCCTATGCACCCTACAACCCCCCCCCCCCACCTCCTAGCTACATAAGCCTTCTTGTTTTTCTTGTTTGTGTTTTTTTTGGTGGGGTTTTTTTGAGGGGAAAGAAAAAATATGATGTTTTTAAAAAAGAATGAACAGTAATTCTTATGCACAACAGGGTCTGAGAACTGCTACACTAGAGCAAGGGAAAGAACAAAAGCGGAGCTGTGCGGCCCTCGGAGCATTCTTTCTTTGTGATAACTACTCAGTCCGCGGAGAAGTGGGCCGTTCAGCAGAGTATCTGCTTATGTTCAGTGTTTACTCCATTTGGCCTCACAGTGAAGCCCTTATAACCTCCAAACATGTTAGCAGATTTGATGTTTTAGTCAGGATCGAATTAGATAGCATGTAAATGTACCTTGGTCAGAATCTAGTGGCGTAAAGTCCTAACTGTTGATCATCAGTTTCTTGGAAAGTAGTGGAGAACGTGGCCGCTGTTTAAGGTCTTCCTGGGCTGAGCTTTCCCACTGTCCTGCAGGGACTTGCATGGTTTTGCAAGTTGGCTGTAAGTGCCAACCAGTCGGAAGGAGGGAAGGCAGGGTTTTGAGTTCAACG
Source organism: Thryonomys swinderianus (assembly GCA_004025085.1). NCBI lineage: Eukaryota > Metazoa > Chordata > Mammalia > Rodentia > Thryonomyidae > Thryonomys > Thryonomys swinderianus. The sequence goes on along the minus strand of PVIC010000332.1, from coordinate 119,061 downwards.
GTCCAGCCCTCTTCAGTGTATGTAAGTCAATCAGACAAATATCTCATAATCTTTTGGGCTTTGCAGGTATTTTCTCAGGGATCTAGAGTTTATAGTTGCATGTGGGAATCACTGGATGATACTATGTGGACCTCCTGCCCCAGGACTGCATGCTGGTGTCATGAATATATTTATTATGTATCTAGGGAGGTACAGGTGAATATGTATTTTTCAGGAGTTGCCCCAGCACTTCATAAACAACTGGGGTATTACTTTTGGAAGCTAGTGATGAGGAGACTCTTGGGAAAAGAAGTATTGTGCCATAAAACATTTTATGCTATTAACACTTCCCGTTTTAGCTTAAATTATTAAGAAATACCTACTGTATTTTTCATCTAAATTTAAAAGTACATAATTTCAGTTGTTAAACAAATCAACTATTTATTAGTCTAGTCATTAATAAGACTGGTCATTCGGTCGAGTAGGTAGTAGACTTAAGTTTATATACTTTGGAAATTGAATACCTACTAAGGACCTTATTTCTTGGGGTGTGGGAGACTTTGCCCTCACCATTACCATTAAAATGATCACCTCGGGTTTTGTTTGTTTGTTTATGTTATTTTAATGGCCTGGGTTTTGAATCATATTTCTTTTCCATTTTAGAGGGGAACTTGTTATTTCTCAGAGGTTTAAGTCCAAATATTTACCAGAAATTTACTTTGAAAAGAAAATACACACTTCATCTCTGATTTGTGGTGGGGAGCTTCTTTTTAACTTTGCTGTACTGTGGTAAATGTTTCTGTGTCCTTTCTCATTCATGATTTGTTTTCTTTATTTGTACTATACATACTTGGTCCAGTCGAGTCCTTTTTTTTTGTTTTTTTGGTCTCATCAATAATGGCCCTTTTCTTCTTTCTTGGTCTCTTTCTTCCTTTTCATATCTTTTCCTTGCCTTATATACAAAATCTAAATTTTCCCCTAGTGAAATAACTAACCCTGCTCTCCTCCTCAGTATCATTTGAACTCTTTGCTCCCCTTTCCTGCCCAGAACACTTAGAAAAATTAACTGTATTTCTGACATCCACATCTTGACCTTTTGCAATGTGGCTTCTGTTCTCCCCCCTTTATTGGAACCCTCCCTTCAAGGAAGCACCAGTAACTTCCCACTTTTCCAACCTCACAGTCTTTTCTAAGCCTTCATCCTCTTCGGAACCCCCCCCCCCAAGTGAATGAGGGTTTGCTGTTCTTCTTGGCTTCCCTGATATTCCCTTTACATTGACATATGTGACACTTCAGAGCCATGTTGTCCAAACTCTGACCATGTCTTCTTCCTTTGCTGAATCATTCTCTGCCTTTGATAATGAAATTGAGTTGATCAACATATTCTTCTGTTACTGTCTCACTTGCTTTTTGTACAGGACTTCTTCCTCACTAGAAATGAGGACAGTTCTTTGAGGTCAACCCTAGTGGATTTTGGAGCTGTGTACAACCCAGATGGAATTACCTACATGCTCAAAAGAAGGAAAAATGAGATAGAGAGCTAATGTTGTTGTAAAAATAAATGGTAGCCAAATATATCAAATCTGAAAGGTAAGGATGGAAAATTGGGGAATAAGCAGAAAGATGGGCAGTTTGGATGAAGAGGAACAGGATCAATGAATCAATCAACACCATGATTGTATGTATGTATGCTCCAGATCATTTGTACATGAGGGCCTAATATGCATTACTCGGGGACATGTTATCTCTAAGAACTTGTACTAGGACTTTGGTTTCCATTCTCATTTTCCAGAGAAAAAAATTAAAATCTGCATCAAATGCTCCATCATTTTTTCTTATGATCAAAGCTCTACCTCCATCTTCTTCTTAACTAGATTTACCTTGATGCCCCTCTGCCACCCTAAATGTAACATATCCCTCGTGAAATGTGCCGTCTTTCTCCTGAAGCTGACCTCTCTCTGGGCTTCCTAATTATCATCATTCTGTATCTTCTTAGATAAAAAAGTTCAAAACCATCTTTGATTCTCCTTCAGCCCTCAGCCAACCACTTGAAAACTGTGTTGAGTGCTCTCTCCATGTTGTCTTTGTAACTGCTGCTACATTATCTTTTCTTTTGATTCAGCTTGACTACTGCCCTACGCTTTTATGATATCCCTCTATTTAGATCCCTAACTCTAACCCTATTCCTTGCTGCCAAGGTAATGTTTTCAACTCAACTTTGAATTTACTTAATGGGACATTCCTAGATGGAGATAATTTCTATCCCTTCAGCGTTCTTGTAGTTCCTAGGCTTAATGTACTATTATATAATACTTGCACATGCATCACTAATCTTCACAGGCTGTAGACTTCTGGGAGGGACGACTGCGTCTTAATTTCCTGTTATCATCATATATTCATTGTACTGGCATATAAGAGAGTTTTGCTGGCTGGAATGAGCAGTTAGCTTGACTGGAAGTAATCTGATCCAAGTTGATAAAGGGTAATCTGTGATGGTCATTTTAATTTGACATTAATTTCTTTTTTGTGTGTGTACATTTGTTTTATTCCGAAAAGCATTTTTACTAAGCTGTGCTGATGGCATAGATGGAACAGTTAACCGAAAGACCAAACAGGCCAACAATTTTGTTATCAGCAGAAAAATGGCGGTTGGGAGGAAAGACGGTGAGTTTAGGTTGTGAATGTAAATGAGATTCGATTAAATGTTCACTTCTGACATTTCTTTTGCTTTTGTAGTCGTGTGATTTTTTTTAAAAAGTCAGTCTGAAAAAATAAAATTTTGTTTAATCCTCTAAAACTCCTGATCCTATATGTTCTTAATCTGTTATTTTCCTTTGCTGTAGCTTTGCCCTTTTTTTCAACAAAAAATCATTCCTGTTTTTAACCTATGCTGTCCCTTATCCATTGGCTAGATTACTATGTCTAAAAATTGTCCTTGCATGGTTATTGTAACAATTATTTGTAACATTGGAAAATACTAAGTAAAATTAAAGTGTATCATTTTGAAAAATGCTTATATTAATTTAGAAAAATGACCATAAATATCATATCTAATTTTGGGTGGTTTTTGTTGTGATTTCTGTTATGAATTGATGTTTTACTTTTCAATAGTTAGTTAACATTTATTTTCTATTGGAAAGATGACTTGAACCTTGAATGATAGGTAAATCCTCCTAAATTTTTCTTCCAGTTTATATAAATCAGTATCTTCTTAATTCCTAGTTTCTTTTTAATTATATGGCTAAATTTATAGTCCTGACTCCCAGTTTTGAGTATTTATGGTCGGAAACATTCACCATATAGTAGCTTTAGAACAACCCAAGTATCTATAAAGGTAATGACAATCTTAAAATACTTTTCAAAGAACAGTAATTTTGTATGCTAAAATAACCTCACTGTAAGATGAAACCTGATGAATGCGTATAGAAGTGATTCTAACTTACTTCATTTTCTTTATATCTCTGAAGTTGGGGGTCACTAACTCTTTTATAGCTATAGCAAATTTTATTGTTGAACTGGAAGCTTCTACCTCAAAATATGTTGCATCGTAGGACAAAAGTTCCCCATTTCTCTCCTTTCCTACTGTCTTTGAAAAAAACTCAGAAACTTCTGTGTACTTTTAAAGAAATTTTTATTGGTAACATCTATAGGAAGGCATAGAGCTTTGTAATGCTAACTCTCCGTGAGAAGGTCACAGACCGTTGTTTCAGAAAGCACTAGTTGTGCTTATTCCAGAACCCAGGCCTCATAATTCTTTACCTTATACCTTTAGGAAACATTTCTAGAGGATTTTCCCTAGTTCCTTCAAAGAAATCACTCCTAATTTTCCTTATCTAGCTGGTACCTTTCTAATCAAGGGCCTACAGTTTCTTTGGTGTATCTCTCTGTTTTCTAAGGCTCCTTTTTTAAAGCTTTGGTTCCTTTTTCTAGTTATGGGTCTCAAGTATCCTTCACTGCTGTGATCTATATTCTATTCCTGCTTGGTTATTTCCAAAGGACTTGAGACCTTCCCTGGCTCTCGGAGCCCACAGAAGATTCCCAAAGACACTTTATCTGAACTTTCCACTACTTCACACTAAATCACTGTCACCCTTTCCATTTCCTTCTTTCTCAGCTCTTTAACTTTGATCCCTAGAATTTCTGCCCCTACTCCCAGTTTCCCCTCTATTCCTGTTTGATTTGACAAAAGAATACTGTCCAGCCAAGTGTTCGCTCCAGCAAGTCATTCACAGAACCCAGAACCCAAGTCACTCACACTGGTGCTGTTCTTGGTGAAATGCACTGCCTCTTCTAGAAGATCCATCAGGTTCTACAATCCTCTTATTTTAAACCGTAGGTTCCCATTAGGCCTCAAACTGATTTTCTCTTCGACACTTGACAGATAACTGTAGTTCTCAAAACTGAAACAAACAGTTAGTCTCAAAGCTACCAAGGTTAACTAACTCAAGTAATTATGTTCTCTTATTTCCTCAGCTTCTCTTGATCTCATCTTTTAGATTCTTCTTCCTGTTTAGTTTCTTTATCCACCTGAATGCTCATTTTAGAGTTCTGGATTATTAAAATAGGAAACAGAATGCAATCAATTCTATCAATTGCATGAAGAAAATTGTTTCAACTCTTAAAATTGTAACAACAACTACTTGTAGCTTGTATAGCAAGACCAACTAAAGTGCTATCTCAGGTGCCAAATGTTGCTTGTGCTGTTCTTGACCAAGAATCTCCATCAGTCCTTTTTGGCATATTCAAGGAAGCACAGTTGATTAAAGAGCATTTACAAAGCACATTTAGCAATGTAGTTCTGTGTAGCTTGTATTTTAACTGATACTCTTAATTCTTGGCTGAAACAGTGGCATACATATCTTTTGTAAACAGGATTCCAAGCAGTTTGATTCACTTAAATCAATACATTTGCTATCAGTCTCCCTTGATACATATTAAATGGTTACAAAAGTCACAAAGAGGACTCTAAATATGAATTCTCTTCTTTCCTCCTGAGGTAGAGATAGGGAATTTAAAAATTTTTAAATTTATTACTTTAAATAGAAATAAGCTTTAATATTTATATATTTTTCCTTAGAAAAATATCTTCAAACTCTTCAGAATTTACATTCTAAAATGTTTTGGTATGGGGTTTCCTGATGAACTTCCATTGAGTTATGTTTAATAAACTAAGCTAAAGTCAAATGACTGTGTTTAAGTCTCCTAATTATTTCCAGGTAAAATATTAAATTCACCTGAATAATTACAGGAATGAAATATTGTGTGCTTTAAATAACTTAGAATTTTCTTCTGCCACCTTGAAATGACCTCTTCTTGGCTTACTGATAGGTCTGCATGACTTAGAGATAGAAGGGTCTCTGTATGATTTCTTTTCTTCCCTGGGTGGAGAGGAGGAAGAAGCACCCCAGTGCTGAACCTTTCTTCTTGACGTTGAGTGAGCCCACAGATAAAGAGTGGACTACTAAGCAAAGCTTTTGAGTCAAATCCAAGATTTACAGAGCTGGATTAACACAACAACCCAAGGTAAATCTAGGGAGGAAAACAACTGGTTGGTTATGTACCTGGCTGGATATTGCGATCTCTAAAAATGTTTATCTTTAGCAATTCTCTGCTTTAATAATTAAACTTCAAGGGCCGGAGGGTTAGTTCAGTGGTTCCGGCACCTGCCTCGCAAGTGTAAGGACCTGAGTTCGATCCCCGGTTACCACATATGATGCTGGGCGTGGTGGCTCACGCCTGTAATCCCAGCACTGGGGAGGCAGAGACAGGAGGATTGCTGAGTTCGCGGCGGCTTGACTGGGCACCATAGTGAGCTCAGGGCCAGCCTGAACTACAAAGCAAGACCCTGTCTCCAAAAAGCAAAAAAAAAAAAAACAAAATTAAACTTCAAATTGAGTATAGTAATAGCACATTAAAAATGAGTTAGGAAGGGATGTGTGTAGGTTCTAAAACCCTGAAATGAATGATCTTGGTGCAGAGAGAGCTAAAGGACGTCGTCCCCGGTGAAGAGTCACGATGCACTGGTAGGACTGCGCGCGGTTCACAGGTGCTGGGGCTCTCGTATGAAGCTCTCACTATTGAACATGTAAGATAAAAGTCTAAAAGCATTATTTTTCCTATTAGTACTTAAAAGTTTTAATTATCAGGATAATCATGCCTAGTTGTGTCGGCAGAAATTTATTTTAAAAGCTGTACCAGATAGGTGGCTATTTGGTACTCTGTATCCCAAACATATCTTAAAATCTTGATTTTTCTTATGCAAAATGTTTTTCTGATAATAATTGCCAGTAAGGCAATGCTATGAACAGTTGGGAAATACATATTATTTCACTTTTATAATTTGGACTCAAAGCACTTTTGTGATATTTTCCAATAAATAACTTAAATCTTAACACTCTCTGCACATGAAAGGTAAATTGAAAACATTGAAATGCATTTTCAAACAATCTTTAATTTCTTATTTGTGGGTTACTTATAGTGTGTTACAATATTCTTAGGATGCTTTAGCTTTTGCTAAAGGTAATAATTACCTAGTCCATAGAGCTCTTTAAGTTATGCAGTGTATTTCTCACATACCAAATATGTAAGAAATTATTTCATATAACACATTATGTCCACACTGATTTCACACTCACGTTTCCTAAATACAGTATGTAGGTTGGATGAAGACTCTCAATTGTCCACTGGTTTGTTCTGTCCGTTTTTAATGACCAGACTTTGGGCCTTTCTCGGCTCAAGAGAAGACCTTGTCATAAGTACACAGATCACACGTTCACAGGCGTACTGCATCAACTGAGAATCCGGAAACGCCCATCGAAGAGGCTCTGGGCAGGCAGAATAGATGCAGCAAACGCTGGCTCCTGTTCCACACGTCCAGCCAAGTACTGTGTGCATTGCAACAGCCCATGTTCGCTCCTTACTTCAGCTCACAGCCCCACCTCATTTGGTAGTCTGGTTTCTAAGCCTGTAGCGGATTAATAACAACAAATTAGGGGGTTGGAGAAGCAGCGATGGCAAACACAGGATGGGGATGAGAAATGACAGCTGACAGCATGTCTGCTGAGGAGAAAACAGAAAATCTTTAAAACACACAATCTTAAAAAGCATTTGCAGACTGGGACCTTCTAGTGTGATCGGTAAATGACAAGACAGCCAAACAGTCCCTAGGGGCATCTCTGTGTAGTACAGTGGAGTGCTCTAATTGATATGCAAAATGATGGTCTTCTACCATCTGGAAGGAGGATTGAACGCAGGCTACTTTGTCAGCCTCCAGGGTGATTCACTGCATGGACTTCCCGATAAACTAGATTGTGACGGATCCTTGTAAACCTCAAAAATCAGAAAAAGACGATGTAAATATGTTTCTTTTAAAGTGACCAATTTGTGGATTAGACATGTATAAAATAGACATACACATAATGGTTACCCAATAAAGGCCACCGGGACTGACTTGAATTTTGACAAGAACTTTCTTCTAAAGGATTTCAAAAGAGATTTAAGTCTAGCTGAAAGCTTTGCAGCTGTTTTCTCTTTACGGTCGCATACCTTTTCTTAGTTATGCAGAAAAAGACATTGGTGTTCTTGGACTTTTTATTTGAAGAGAGAGAGAGAGAGAGAGAGAGAGAGAGAGAGTGTGTGTGTGTGTGTGTGTGTGTGTGTGTGTGGCAGTGGACCTGGCACGAAGAGAAATCATGTGATACTTGTGAAGTTAGATGTCAGAGATTCATTAGCAATTCATGCCCTAACACTTTCCAATTTCAGTGTTTACTAAATACACCCATATTTGCTTTGTTTTAAGTGATTGTAAGTCAGCGCACAAGCACTGTTGGTGGAGACACGCCCACCAACAATCAACACCGCATACCACAATGCTAGACGTGGTGGCTCACACCTGTAATCCCAGCACTCGGGAGGCAGAGACAGGAGGATTGCTGAGTTCGCGGCAGCTTGCCTGGGCACCATAGTGAGCTCAGGGCCAGCCTGAACTACAAAGTGAGACCCTGTCTCAAAAAGCAAAAAAAAAAAAAAAAAAAAAGAAATATGCGCTCCGGCTACCCACTGACCTACCACTCAGCTCCTCTCTGCCATGTTACTTCTTAAAGAAACTCTCCTGCTTGTGACATTTGTCTTGAGGAGTTTTTAGTCTTTGCAAATCTAGCTAGCCTTGTTGTTTGAAGATGATTTTTTGATCCTCATGGTTTAGACTTTTAGTTTGTTTTTATCATTAGTGGGGACAGGTGTGCGTTCACACACACACACACACACACACACACGCACATCCTTCTGCTCTCAGTTGCATCTTCTGCTGTGTGTTCGGAGAGGTGATGGCTTCGCAGCTGTAGAAGCTTGTGGAACCGGGCAGCACAGAGACACCAGCCCTGGGGCCTGCTGCATCAGCGCGGCTCTCCACACATGTACATTTCAGTGCTTATTGGAGCTCAGTGGTATGGATTTCTGGGCATTTAAATTTGATTTTCAAGATTCGTTCTGAAGGAGAACAATATGTTTCAAGCTGGTCACTTACAAATGCCACCTAGGCATGTGCAAGGGTCATGCATGCTGTTAGAAACAGGCTCTATGGGATTGGTACAGCTCCTGTCAGCCCTATGGGGATAGCTGATATTTACAGCAAGAGCCCAGAGAGAGCTTTGAATTCTGTGTCATTTGTTGTTTTTGAAAGTAAGCATATGGGTAGAGACTCCCTAAATAGCCCCTATAAGAGCTATTTGTTTTGAAGTAACGAATGGGAAAGGAGAGGTGGAAGGGCTCTTGTCTAAAATATTGTGTGGGTGCCCATAATTTAAATTGATGCTACAGAAAGGAAGTATTATTTTCACAAACAAATCAGTGCATGTGTCACTTTCCGTTTCAGGATGAGGAATATGTCACACATCTGTATCATGTTTTTCTCTAAGTGAATGACATACTATTCTTAAAAGTGAAGCGGGCTTTCCTGAGTCGTTGCCTAGGTAACTAACCAGCAAGTGTGCGGTTCAGCAGACAGCAGAAGGCAGCTGAGTATACATGAGCAAGGAGGTGTGCATGTCATCGTAAAACGGAGGAGGAATGGTAAACTGTGGCTTGCCTTTGTAGACTGCAGCATCTGAGTTCTTCTGTGCGGCTCCTTGTAGTATGGAGAGGCAGGATCCCTTTAATGGTTCTTTTTCAGGCCCTGTGGAGGGCCACACAGATGACAGAATCATTTCAATATTAAATAGGAAGAACTTTTTGTTCTTTATAGGCTAGCTTTGCCTACCCCATAGCAAAACCTCAGGGAGACTGTTTCTAGTTAATGACATAAGTGGAGGATAGTACTCTATAAAGAGCTCTAGTACATCTATTTTGTTTACTAGCATGAAACTGGTATTTACTTCTACAAAGCTTTGTATTAGAATATTTTCGTCCATTATTTAAATATATTTGACATTCTTCTAGGTGTGTAGAAAGTGATGAGATCGAACTCAGTACGGCACCACAAGATGTTTTAAATACGTAGAAAGAGTAAGATAAGACATTTAGATCTTTATAGATTATTTGAAGCATTCCTCTGCTTTGGATGTAGGATTGTGATTGGAAATTTAGATACCTTTAAGAGAGAATTAAAAAAAACTTCTCAGCAGGAGCTTGAAATTCTCCATGATTTGACTCTGCTTTTCTTCTTCGTTTTGCTTTTCCTTAAAGCAAATGCCAAGACCTGGCATCCTTGGCCTACTTTGCTTCCTTGAAAGAGCTTCACAGTGTCCTGCAGGGCTGAATTCTCCATGTCTGAGTTCTAGAAACCAACTAATACTTTAAGGGCCATCTCATGTTCTACTCCAGTTGATCTTTTCAAGATCCTTCCCACTCTTCTAAGCATTGCTGGAGCCATTTCTGTATCCAGGACGATGTCTAGTTAGGTGAATGTTGTTCTTCCAAACTGGATGGTGAGCCCTTGGAAAGCAGGGACAGCCTCTCTCTCATCACATTCTCTACTGCATTTAGCATTTAGAACATGCTGCAGTAGTGAACTGGTTAAAAAAAAAAGTCAAATTTTTATTCTTATGATTTTTTTCTATGCTTCACTCATTGACATGTGGAATAGAAGCATTGCAACAGGTAGGTAAATAGTTCTTGGGTAGAAACTGGGGACTGTGGATGCTATGAGCGACTTCTTATGGGTATTCATGCAAAGCAAAGCAGGACAGCCTTTCTGTCCCCCTAGCTAGACCGAAACTTCAGCCTTCTTTTTTTATGTTACAAGGCCTTTGAAGTTGTGTTTTTAGTAGTCAAGTTGTGGATACGTGAAGCTACAAGCCAACTATTTTAATTCAATTTGCCTCTTTTGGCAGCCATCCACAGCACTGCAAGGGAGAGTTTTCACAGATGAAGAAACATTTTTCTTGAGTTTCTATTTTTAAAACTGAAAAATTTACTGCCATCCGTGATCTGCTGCTTTCCGGGGTTTTTAGTAAGTTGCAAGCTTGGCATGAGCAGCCTAGGGGTCCTGAGGTTAATTGCCACATTTACAAATCCATCAGTGACTAAGAGAGAGAGAATAAGCCCAATAATCCAGCTTATCTGTCTAGAAATTGCAGCTCCTAGTCAGTCCGGAAGACGGAAACCCCACAGAGATGACAGGGGCGATAGCAAGAAAGTGTTGGTGGAGTTGGTGATATCAGAGGAAAAGCAATAGGTGCAAACTAATCAGACCAATTTGGCTATTTTAATGTACTCCTGCCTTATTCATAAGGAAATCATTAAGTTGACCCCAGTTCACTTAAATAAAGTATTTTTACTGACTTGTATTATTTAATTCTTAATGCTTACTTAGGAGGTAGCCTAATATAAGTGATTATACTCTTTGAATTATTAAATGACACGATCAGGGAAAAATGGAATAAGTTGTTTCTAGGAGAGATATGAAGAACAAATGCTCAGAAACAGTGTCTGAAGCATGTTTAAAAGTGTATATAACTTCGCTTGTATTTTTTTTTTTTTTTTTTTTTTTTTTTTTTTTTTTTTTTTTTTTTTTTTTTTTTTTTTTTTTTTTTTTTTTTTTTTTTTTTTTTTGCTTTTTGAGACAGGGTCTCGCTTTGTAGTTCAGGCTGGCCCTGAGCTCACTATGGTGCCCAGGCAAGCCTGGAACTCAGCAATCCTCCCATCTCTGCCTCCCGAGTGCTGGGATTACAGGCGTGAGCCACCACCTCCGGCATTGTTCGCTTGTATATTTTGATGGTATTATAAGGTCACATTTCCTTTAGCTAGAAGACATTAGTATAGTCTACAGGCTCACTATTTAAAAAGTACTCTATGTACTTTAAGAAGAAAAATGACTAATGTACAGTTGGCCAGTTCCCAGGATATATTTGATGGCAATATTAATTTCAGGTAAAAAGAAATCACCAAAAATGAATCATGGATGTCTTTACTATCTAATAGAAATTAAAAATATTAAACACGTGTCATTTTATTTTCATAGTATTTGAAAAGCTTCTAAACAACAGCTTTCCCGTGTTTTGTCCTAAAATTACTTCCTCTTACAGTAAGCGGTTATTAACAGTTCCCTTGCGTGTGGCACTTGCTTTCTCAGGAGTTTCTCGCTAGGGCGACACCGCAGTCTAGGTGCACTGTGAGGGCGTGTCCCGGCACTCACCTGTCGCCCTCTTCCCCTGTCTTTGCAGTATACACTATCTTCTCAAAGGTGCACTCTGACTGGAACGTGTACCCATCTGCAGGTGTCCTCTTTGTTCATGTTTTGGAAAGAGAATATTTTAAGGGAGAATTTCCACCTTATCCCAAACCTGGTATGTACTCTTTGGAGAAAAAAAGTGATTAATTTACTATTCCTTCTTGTTCAACATATATAATTTAGGTGGTATATAATCAAATATTAACATTTTTTGAAATGGTCAGGATATCTGATAAGTTGGTGATTATAGTGTATCTCTTTTTTTTTGAGGCAGGGTCTCGCTTTGTAGCTCAGTCTGGCCCTCAGTTCACTATGTAGCCCAGGCAAGTCTTGAACTCAGCGATCCTCCTGCTTCTGCCTCCCAGAGTGCTGGGATTACAGGCATGAGTCACCACGCCCGGCACTGTGGTATATGGTGTTGATTGCTGGTGGGTGTGAGTCACCACGCCCAGTATTGTATGTGGTTACTGGATCGAACTCAGGGCCTTGCGCTTACAAGGCAGGCACTGGAACCACTGAGCTAAATATCCGGCCCGTGTATTTTTCATTTTAAGCTTAGAAGTTTTGAAGGACTTAAGTTTTGAATTTTTTAAAAAAGGCATATGTCTGGATTCTTAATCTTAAGTGATCTTACCTATCAAGTGATCTACCTGTATTCACATAAATATACATAAACATTATATAATTATGATTTTTCAAACTCTTACATAGTACATTGATTTTTGGAAAACAATACACATTTTGTTGATAAGCATGAATTATAGTATTAAGTAAGCTTTTTTTTTTAGTAAGCTTTCTTAAGAAAGCTTTCATAAAATAATTTTATAAAGCTTCATAATAATATTATAGTTTTTTCAAACTAATAGCAATGATGAAGTCTTATTTAATTCACTGTTGGTTTCAATATGATATTTTGAATTATCACAAATACTATCACACTAATGAAGATACAGAAAGATTAACAAGAACAAACATTGTTATTACTCTGAAGTAACAAATAAAAATGAATTCTGAAAATTGTATTTTGTAAGAACACATTTTTAGGGCCGGAGAGTTAGCTCAGTGGTTCCGGCACCTGCCTCGCAAGCATAAGGACCTGAGTTTGATCCCCGGTTACCACATATAATGCTGGGCGTGGTGGCTCACGCCTGTAATCCCAGCACTCGGGAGGCAGAGACAGGAGGATTGCTGAGTTCGTGGTGGCTTGCCTGGGCACCATAGTGAGCTCAGGGCCAGCCT
>PVIC010000332.1:40565-106075 GCA_004025085.1 Thryonomys swinderianus | reverse complement strand
ACACATTTTTAACATTACAATTAATACACATTCTTTTTGTGTGATCAATGGCATCTGATTACAGGTAGACATTCTTAATACATAGGAATACAAAAAGATAGTGTTTTCCACAATTATTTGAAAAATACTTTATTATGAGACGTTCTTTCTTTATAAAACTACATGAATAATACTTTTGATCAACAACACTAAAGTTTGAGAAGAAAACAATTAGTGAAGAGTATAGTTTCTGGAGTCAATCAGGATTACATTCTAGTTTTACCTTTTCTATGGCCATGCAGTAGATACTTAACATGGAAAAATACTATTTCATACCAATAAAATTAGAGCACATAAGAACACTATTTTCTTAGGTATGTTTGAAAATAACGACACAATGCTTGTGAAGGCCTTAACATACATCCAGATGCATGCTAAGAAATCATACTGTCATTAATGCTTATTATGAGTCAATGATGTCATTATTACAGTTGTTTTAGATTTTATAATATCTTTTTCATTCTATTCTCTAGTGTTTTAAAATTATATTATTTTGTTTTTTATGATCCCTTTATAAGTTTTCAGGTACCACTTCATATTAGTTTGGTAGAATCTGGAATTTCATGAAAGGAATGCTTCCCAAAAAACTGACTTCATCAATATAATTAATGGAAATTCGGGGAATATTCTGAAAGATAGTTGTCTCACTGACAGATCTGGTCTGCTCTGAAGTGCTCACCCCAAAAAGGCTCCAAGAATATTGTATGAATCTTCTTTCTTTATAGAGCACATTTCTACACAAACAACTCAAAGAACTTTTCATTTATTTGAGGCTCTAATCTAAAATTCCCATATGGATTTTTGTGTGTGTGTGTTTAATTTGGTATAAATTTAAGAAATATTTTAGACAGACTCTTTTGATTGAAACTGTCAAAGCAACATGTAAAAAATAACTCATGTATTAATTCTGTGTTTCTTATCTAGGTGAAATTAGTAATGATCCCATAACATTCAACACAAATTTAATGGGTTACCCAGACCGCCCTGGATGGCTTCGATATATCCAAAGGACACCATATAGTGATGGGGTCCTTTATGGATCTCCAACCGCTGAAAATGTGGGAAAACCAACGATCATTGAGGTAATTTACTTAAAAAGAGCAAAATTAAATATATATGTGTAAACTATAAATTTTAATTAAGTTTCATTAAAGGGTAATAATTGTCAATATTTTGTTCATGAAAACACACTAGTTAACATTTTAAAATGTAACATTCCTATGTGTTCATTTATAAAGTTTTTTGTTTCAGCTATTATAATAAAAGTGATAGTCTAAATAGTGAACATAAAAATAAGAATGGAAATCAAAAGACAGATGAAAAGGGGAGGGAGGAAGGAAAGGGGAAAAGAGGTAGAATAAAGATTTGTTAGGTACGTGTAGTAACTTCCCACAAGGAAAGTCAACATTATGTATTATACACATGTACTAATAAACCACAAACAAAAATATTAAGTGCCACTTAAAAGAAGTAGATTGCTATAGCAAAAATTTTATTTTATTTTAGCCTTTATCCTAAAAGTGTTTATAGAGTTTTAATTCATCGTTTTTTGTTTTGTTTTGTTTTGTTTTGAGACAGAGTCTCGCTTTGTAGTTCAGGCTGGCTCTGAGCTCACTCTATAGCCCAGGCAAGCCTCGAACTCAGCAATCCTCCTGTCTCTGCCTCCTGAGTGCTGGGATTACAGGCGTGAGCCACCACACCGGCTATTTTTTTTTTAACCAATGTATAATGTCATACTTGGAAGCTAGAAATTAAAACAGCAATAACAAAATCAGTGATTACATTGAAAGTGTCATGTGTCTTTAACACTTTAAAAAATGATAAAAAGTACAAGTGCATCCCTGTTTATCTTCTCAAAAAATCAGAATTTTAATGGCAATTAGTGGGAAAAGTACTACCCTACTTATATGGGCTGACACCTCAGGGAACTTGGATTCTAAAGTAAATGTTCAGTTCCATACAACTCTTAGTGGTCATGACAAAGGTGGCAACATAGGAGCTGCCAGGTGAATCACCGGGAGTTTGTGGAGGTCCCAAGTACATATTTTCTACCAGGTACGAATATTCAGGACATTATCTGCTTAAGTTTTTTTTCTTTCCAAAGTTTTAGTAAGCCCCAGTCTAGATATGAGTGTCCATATTGGTCAAGAGAGTTTTTGTCTATTTGGAATTGACCATTAACATACTTTTTCAATGAATTTTATCTATAAATCTGCTTCCTTCAGGTATGTAGACATATGATAGAATAAAACAGATATAAAAAACATTTTGAATTATTTAAAAAATTAATTTTTAAAATGTACAGTAAAAGTTATAAATGAAATATGCAAGTCTAATTCACTACCTACCTTGAAGAGAAAAATATTATTAAAATCAGAGTAGAAGTGAACTTCCTTAAACTGATAGGGTTTACTAAAAATAATGGCAAACATCATTTTTCATGAGGAAACAGAGAAATGTCCCTTAAATTCAGGAACAAAGTGAGAATGACCTGTCCACTATGTCCATTACAGAATACATATGAAGCTGTAGTCAGAGCAGGAAAAGATAAGAAATTACGTTTCTGAGAACTTGAATGGAGGAAACTGAATAGTAAATGATATAAATAGTGTATAGATTATTAATAAGTTTAGTAAAGATCAGCAGTGAGCTATAGGATCAACATAAAATAACTCTATTATGAATAACTATACTTATTATTATAACTATACTTCTTATTATGAATAACAAATATTAAAAGTATACATGCTTTTAAAAAGCATGTATTCCCTTGATATCAGCACCATAAAATATAACAACCAAAAGTATAATAGGAATAAATATAGCAGAAGTTATATGAGAACATTCTAAAACTTTATTGATGTTAAAGAACACAACATAAATTAAAAGTTACTCAAGAATAGGAAGAATTTATGTCATAAAAGGATCACTTTCCCTCAACTGCTTTACATTCAACTCAATTCCAGTACAAATTGCAGTTATTTTTTTTTCAACGAACTAATAAGCTGATTGTAAAATTTATGGGGAAGATTATAGGCCAAGAGTAACCAGGAGAGTCCTAATTTAAAAAAAGAAAGAAAGGGAAGAGTTTCTTTTCTTGTGGATATCAAGATTTGCTATAACCTGTTGTAATGATCAGAAGGTTGCATTAATACAGGCATGAACAAATTAACTGAAGCATAGAATGGAGAGGCCAGAAATAGATATCTGTGAAGAACAGCGAGATGTGTCTGTACAGTTTGGGACCACAGGTCATTGAGAGAAAAAATGGCGCTCAGATGATTCCTTAGCTGTATGGCAAAACATAGAAGTAGACATTTCCTACCAAACACAGAGCTCAAATCTGTGTAGATAAAGGACCAAATATGGAAAGCAAATTTAAAACTATTATATTAAAATATAGAAGAATCTCTTTCCAATCTTAGTTTAGGGAAAAATTTTTAAAAATAAAACCTAGGGCTGGAGATTTAGCTCAGTGGTTCTGGCGCCTGCCTCTCAAGTGCAAGGTTCTGAGTTTGATCCCGGTGACCACATAGAATGCTGGGTGTGGTGACTCACGCCCACCAGCCATCTATACCACATACCACAGTGCCAGGCGTGGTGGCTCATGCCTGTAATCCCAGCACTCGGGAGGCAGAGACAGGAGGATTGCTGAGTTCGAGGCTTGCCTGGGCTACATAGTGAGTTTAGGGCCAGCCTGAACTACAAAGCAAGACCCTGTCTCAAAAACAAACAAACAAACAAACAAAATTAAAATAAAACCTAAATATTTTTATTTGAGAGAAGAGATAGATAAATTACATTATGTTATATATGAACTTTTGTTCATCAAAATAAGTGATTAAAAAATCAACCCATAAACTGAAAGGGGATATTTTCAGTACATGTAGCCAATGGTGAATACATGAAAGATGAAAAGAAATCCTGAAGTTCAATAAGAAGAAGACATTTCACCATACAGGATATGTAATGGCCAAGAAACTTGTAAAGATGCCTATTTTTATCAGTAATGAGAAATAGTCAAATTTAGACCACAATTAGAATTTAGTGAATTTATTCCAGGGAAATGTGGGGCTTAGCATAATTGCTTTGGAAAACAGTACTGTCATGCATAACTGAACAGGACTGGATTCTGTGAGCTCACTGTGCTCCTCCTAGGTAAGTACCCAAAGGAAACACTTACAAATGCCAAGCTGGAGGCATATAACATCGTGTACATTAAGCCGTGTACACTAAGGCACCAGAAATCCAACAGTTAGGAGACCTAACAGTCTTATCATGAAAAGAATAGATTAATAAATCACAAGGTGTTTATATAGTCAGTGTGAAGAGCAGTGATGAATGTAAACTTGCCCAGCATCGTGGATAAATGCTTTAAACACAGTGTTGAGGGGAGAAGAATATGAGGGAGTAGCAGAAGACTTCACATACAGATTGTTGTTTTAGTGGAGCTCAAAACCCAAGCAAAGGAAACAATGTATTTTAAGTGTATTTGAATGAGATGTTAAATACCAAATCCACCGTGTCTATTTCTGCTTGGGGATGGGCCAGGAACTGTGACAGGACAAAAGCACATGTGTCTAGACAACAAGTTCAAGGAAGTTCATTACATTCTTCTGCCTTCCCACTATAGTGTTATGAAGAGTGTATGTCACATAATGTGCTAAGACACTCATTATGAAATTTTAGCATATCTTTTATAAAAGATGATTGATCTGTAAATACCTCATTTTGCGGCAAAATATTTTAGTAGGTATATTAAAATATCACTCTATTAATTTAGTAAATAATTTATGTATCTTGGGCTGGAGGGTTAGCTCAGTGGTTTAGGTGCCTCCTTGCAAGCACAAGGTCCTGAGTTCAATCCCCGATAACCACATACAATGCTGGGCGTGGAGACTCACGCCCGCCAGCAATCAATACTAGATACCACATACCACAATGCCGGGTGTGGTGGCTCACGCCTGTAATGCCAGCACTCGGGAGGCAGAGACGCAGAGACAGGAGGATTGCTAAGTTCAAGGCTTGCCTGGGCTACATAGTGAGCTCAGGGCCAGCCTGAACTACAAAGCAAGACCCTGTCTCAAGAAAAAAAAATAATAATTTATGTATCTTGAACTGTTTAGTCATATAAATCCGATTCATTCATTCAATACATATTTCTCAAATGTTTAGAAGTTGAACATCTAAAAGATATCAGGCATTGTCTTAAAAACAGAGGGTCAAAAATAAAGCACACACTCCTAATTCCTGCTTAAAAGTCTTCACATTTTGTATTAAGTAAAATTTGGCTGAGTCATTATAGTAATTAAATATCTTATTAGAGGTGATAGAAGGAATGCATTCTGTTAAAGCTATTCAAATTAGATAGTAGATATAAATTTAACATTCTTAATATGAAAAAATTTTTACTTCCTTTCATGGCCTGTGATTTTTTTTTTTTTTTGAGACAGGGTCTCGCTTTGTAGTTCAGGCTGGCCCTCAACTCACTTGTAGCTCAGGCAAGCCTCGAACTCAGCAATACTCCTGTCTCTGCCTCCCGAGTGCTGGGATGACAGGCGTGAGCCACCACGCCCAGCACTGTGGTATGTGGTATTGATTGCTGGTGGTTTAAAAAAAATTTATTAGAGTTTGTGGAAAAACAACTATGAAATTTGTGATAAATATGGGAAGGTTCTCCATAAAAGTACTGCAATTAGTATGAAAATACCTGTATTTGCGGAGCTGAAGTTTCAAGACATGGAGAAGCTTGACAGGCATTTTTTTTCAGGGTAAACTTTTAACATCGTGAACAGTACTGATTGAAACCCATTTTACATCTTTGCCCTTGCTTCATTCAAATGACATTTCCTACTTTGCTTTAGTGACTAGTCTTAATTTTAATTCGGTGTGAATCTAACTGAATATGTGTCCCAGCAACTGCAAGGAAGCAATTAAATTCAGTGGAAATGGGACAACTTGTGGAGAGTTCTTTTCACTCTGTGGAGTAAGATTCCTTACAGAATATATACCTTTTGAATATTGTTTAAAATTTTGGAATAACAGCCGAAAATTCTGATTCCTCCTGTTCTCTCAGTGTTACTGATGATTGTAATTTATTTATTTTGGTACTTGTATATTATAAAGGTCTTTGATATTTATTTTTAATTGCATAAGATATTTCTTTTCAGTTTGAGACATTTTATTCTACTGTCTGGTCTCAGTGTCAACCACAGCTCCAATCACTGCCAGAGCCTAGTGCTGGGATCCTAAGACTTTGACCTAATCATTTCTTTTTTGAGGTACTACAGATATGTCTGAATGATTTCATATCTGTCGTAAAATTAATTGTTTCTTGATTTTTGAAGCCCTTTCCTGTCGTTTGCCTTTGCCCTATTTGTGGTTTGCAGTGGCTGTTTCTGAGTTGACCTTGATGTACGTTCCTTAGCTCTGCAAATGTTTACTAATATCTGACTTTATGAGGGGCTTGTTTGAGCATGTGCCATAAGCTTTATAGGTTATGATCCTTACTGGCTTGTTCCTTTTGTAAGTGAGCTATGATTTCCAAAGGATTATTGATGACATTTTCTCTTGGCTGATTGGTATGTATTAAAATTTTGTACTAAAATGCAAAGAACATGCAGATTGGCTTTTCTTAAAGTGTACTTTCTGGGCCAGGGATGTAGCTCAGTGGTACCACACCTGTATGGCCAAGCACAAGGTCTTGAGTTCGACCCTGGGAATGAAAAAAGTAAATAAAGTGTAATTTCTGGGAAGAGAGCCAGAAGGGTCAGATGAAATTTTTAGTTTTAGTGTTTTTGAGGAATCTGCATACCAATTTCCAGAGAAGTTGTACTTGTTTACACACCCCCCCCAGAAGTATAGAAGAATTTCTTTATTGATTATAGCCATTCTTTCTTGGGTAGAAAGAACTCTCTGTGTGGTTTCCATTTGCCATTAGGTAGTGGCCGGAAGTGCTGAGCATTTCTTCATGTATTTATTGATCATTTATACTTCTAAGAAGGGTCTGTTCATTTCACTGACCTATTTTAGATTAGGTCTTTATTTTGAAAAGATCTAATTTTTTTTGGAGTTCTTACATGTTAAAGACTTCATATTGTGATACACACATTCTCATATTTATAGCAGCATAATTTATGATAACTAAATCTCAGAAATAGCCCATTATGACCACCCGCAGTTGAGTAGATAAAGAAGACATGGTATTTATACCCAGTGGAGTACTACTTTGACATAAAGAATGATGAACGTGAGTCATTTTAGAAAGCTGAATGTACTTTGACATCATAATGTGGCATGAAATAAACCAAACACAGAACTTAAATATTATGTGGTTTTTCTTATATGAGAAACCGAAATTATAAATAAAAAGCAAGACAAAAGATAGATAAGAGGGAATAGGAAGATAGATTTTTTTCAAGTGGAAATGAGGTTAAGAAAGGGAGGAAAATAGAGAAAAGGTAGGGAAAGGACATGAAAAAAGAAATTATGTATGTGTACCTCCTTCACCCAATGGATGTAAGAATTACGTACTACAAACATACTAATAAAAATACATTCAGTAAATACATAAAAATAAAAGGCATTTTCCACCATAATCCTTAAACTCCATGTCAAAGTATAAAAATAAATTGTGTACTTTCTTTGAAATCTTAGAATGGCACTGGTAAGTAATTCATAATGGTTAATTCACTTACTAATGATTCATCTGCATTGCTACATATGCTTAATAGCCTTCTATGAAAGGCTCTTTCTGGGGGTAACTCTTTGTTTCAGCATGTAAAATAGACCCAACTAATTATTGATTTTCATATAATATTGCTAAAAACCCTGAGATTTGATTGCCTAGAAAAGGAATATTTTTAAATATGTCAACAAATAATGAAAATGGAAAGAACAATTAGTTTTCATTTTTGTTGTTAATGAACTTCATTTTAAAAGTAACATTTTATTTTTTAATATGATTTTCCTTTTCTAATAGATAACTGCCTACAATAGGCGTACCTTTGAGACTGCAAGGCATAATTTGATAATTAATATAATGTCAGCAGAAGGTAAGTCTGGAAAACTGTGTTGATGCTAATGTTATTTATAAGAAATATTTCATTATGTTTTACATCTGTAAAATGGAATTAAGGATTTTAAAGTGTCACATATCTAATATAATGGATGAAGTAGGGAAATGTAGGACAGAGACTAAGCAATGTCTAATTTGTTATGAATATCATGGTATGTTACAGTGAAGAACTAAGGTCAGGTGAACAGGTAGATGTGGATTTCTCTAATCACTGCTTTTGTCATCTGTAAGATGTTACTAAGAAGAACGTTTCTCTTGCAAGTCTGCAGTAAGGATCCTATGAGCAAAGTTTTGAAACGTGTTTACCACAGAGCACAGAGTATACAATCAGTCGTGACTAGCTTTATTTTAAAATTTCCCATAGATTCTATTTATGTAAGGATAAACTGCAATTTGCAACAGTTTCCTTGCTAAATTAGCTAATGAGGTGCAATTGTTAGAATCTTGAACAACTCGGAGTTAGACATGGCCAAATTGTACACAACTTCCTAAGAATCTTGAAAGTCAGAGACAAAGACAGTATTCTAAGGGTTATATTCCTAAATGTTTTGACCCTTTTTCAGCAACTGAGTGGGAAAAATACGTATTACTAAAAACTAGGTAAAGATAAAAATTCATAGGAGAATTCTCTCTGTACTCAAATCATTTGGTTTTTTGGTTTGTTTGTTTGTTTGTTTTTGTGGTACTGGGGATCAGGCTCAGGCCCTTCTGCTTCCGGGTAGGCACAGTAACACTTGAGCTAAATCCCCAGCCTACTTGTATCATTTGTGAAAGTGATAAAATTGATGCAGAATTTATTCCCTCTGAAAACACTAAAATAATTACAATAGGAATATTTTTTTTGCTCTTGTATGGTAATAAAATTGAAAACAAGCAAAATACAACACATTTAACTAAAATCTACTAATTTATGACAATTTAGTAAGCTTGGTAATCCATACATGGAGAGACTGCCAGGAGACTTCAACTCCCTTCAGTGAATTCTTTCCAAGTTCAACATCAACTGCAGACAACAGATACACAAGTTAGAAATTTAAGTTGATTTTCACATAGTGAAAGCAGGTCCAAGGGCCAATTTTGCGGACCTGGATAGAGGACTTCTTGCATGCTTTCTCACTGTCGAGGGCTTTTAGCAGGTGTTCATGTTTGGATGAGGGAGACACTAGGTCTTGATTATAGTTGTGCTAACTCTAGCATTGGAATACCCTGTGAGCAGAATAAGGGTAGAGTTTTCTTTCTCCTTGGCTACTAAACCTGATCTGTGCAGTGAATTATAGGGGCTTGGGCCACTGGACCTTGCCCTTACACTCACAGAGGAACCCAGATCTCTTTGCCCCATAAGGAAATCGTTATAACCTGGTCTCCACCTTGGCCTTCCTTCTTCTCCGGACTGGTCTTGGTGTTGCAGAAACAGAGAACACGGGGCTTCTTGGTAGTGCTGTCACTGACATAAAGAAGGCTGTAATCAAGCACATGCTAACGGAAGACCGCTAGACAGCCAAGAGTTAGTGTTAGTCACCTTGGTGACTGTTCTGAGTCAGGGCTTTGAAGCTGTGCTGCTGAAGGCTGGCCAGCAGACAAGTTTTAGAACCCTCACCTCCATGTCCACACAGCTCCTCTACTGCCCTTTATGTGGGGCACAGTGACCCCGAACTCTTTGAAAACCACTGAACTTAAAGGTCGTACGTGTCCTTGCCAGTCTAGACAGAATATGTATGCGTGCTAGGGTGAGCCTCTTTGAACATGGCCTTCACCCGTTCTGTTTGTCCCAGATAAGTCTTAGAAAAATAAATAACAAAGTTGTAAATCAGGGAAACTGTCCTCTGTCCAATTCCCTGCGCCGCTGCCTCCTGTTATGAAAGACCAAACGGGAAACTCGTCACAAGGCTCAGTCAGCACAGAGCTCGAGAGGGAGCGTAAAGAGAGTCTCTGAACCGGAGGAAGCGCCTCAGAGGCCTGCCACCAATCTGTTGGCCTACTGTTCCCTTGGCCTCTGTGACTTCCAAATATAGCAAGCACGGGATTTCCCCAGAGTTAGAAAGCCACCGTGACTCATCTTTGGGAGGCCTGGCAGCAGCTCCTGGCCGGAGAGCAAGCAGGCAGCTGCGGGGCCCAGGGTTTCTGAAAGGCGGAGCGGAGTGACAGGCCTTTGGCTGTTTCCGAAAGGGACCCATGAAACTGGATAACGTGGAGCAGTAAAAGCCAAGTAATAGTCTTCTAAAAAGTAATACTAATAATGTTTTTAAAAGCCAGATATGCTCTTTTGAAACACTAGATATAAAACAGTTGAATGAAATGAATAATTACAGACTCCTGACATATTTAAAAACTATATTTGGTATTATAAATATGACATTACTCCAAGAAACCCTTCTTCATAATTCACTTCTGTGTGACTCTTTCTAGGTATAAGGAACTGTCCCATGACTAAGCTACTGTTTATCCGGATAAAAGAGGGAAGGGCACTGGCATGAGTAGATGGTTCTCTGCATGAGGGTCAGGGGTCATGCCGGAGAGTACGGCACGTGGCCTATGCACCAAACACATCTTCAGCATCACACGCAGAATAGATGCCAGCACAGGGAGGAGTAAAGAACTTTTTTTTTTTTTGAGACAGGGTCTCGCTTTGTAGTTCGGGCTGGCTCTGAGCTCACTATGTAGCCCAGGCAAGCCTCGAACTCAGCAATCCTCCTGTCTCTGCCTCTCGAGTGCTGGGATGACAGGCGTGAGCCACCATGCACGGCAGTAAAGAACTTTTTGTAACGAGAGCTCGCAGAGCTGAATCTTCAGGAAGGGCTAGCATATTCCAGACAACCATTGAGAGCTCTGAAGCCAGTTTCTCTGGTGCCCAGTGCCCGTTTAATGTCAGAGAGGCTTCCGAAGAAGTAAGGTCATATTTCAGGTGCTTATCATCTACTTTTTACTCTTGATTAGTTAGGAGTAAAAGGCTTTATTGATTCATGGATTTTGTTGAAATAAATCAGAGACTATGCATAGTAGAATTACTGTGAGGGACTTTGTCATGTGCAACCCAGAGACGTTTTCTTGTCCTTTTAAACCATTCAGATCATTCTGAGTTAGAATTTTAATATTGTATCAATTCTGACTGTGTTTTAGAACACTGCTGAGAATTTGGTAGTCTCCTTTAGAGAAAAATTCTCTGAGGTAAGTTCCTGGACCTCTCTAAATATCAACTTCCCATCTTGAAATGTAGGAAATGTATAAGGACCTGTTCAACTTCCTGTTTGAGAATTAAATATTATAATTCACCTGTGTCTTATATTCTAAGCTGTATCATGATAAATATTTCTTAAAACTTAATCTTTATTGGTACAAAAGTAGCACTAAATAAAGAGAAAACTAGTTTTTATCTTAGTAGAGCAATCACTCTATGAGATATGATTAGTAATTAAGTGGTAGCACCTGTGAAAGTAGTACTTGAGCGTCTCTTACATCAGGAGTGAATTTTTGGGTTGATTTAAAACATTAACTGAGAAATGTTCAAAGGAGATTTGAGCAGAAAACTAAATGTACAAGGACGTGAGATGTGGAGTTGCATGGGAACTTTATTGTTCTCTAGGATATTTAACTGTAGAATGGTCAAAGTAAAATTACTCTGATCTTTCGAATTCTTAACAGATAATATTTATTGTAGAAAAAAGTAATGCTTCAGCTTGCTCCAAAAAATAGTAATAATATTATAAATTGAAGGGACAGGGATTTAGCTCAGTGGTTCTGATGCCTACTTTCCAAGGGCAATGTCACGAATTTGATCTTCGGTACCAGAAAAAAAGAAAAAAAATTAAAAAGTAATGGTCTGGGGATGTAGCTCAGTGACGCCATGCACCTGCCTGGCAGGCGCAAGTTCAATCCCCAGTACCACAAACAAAACAAAACAAAAAAACATAAATTTAAAATGCAGTCTTAGTGGGGGTATTTTTCTATACTCTGTAATTATAAAGTTCTGTACTTTGGTAGCATCCTGTGTCATGCGTATACTATCTTTGCAGATTCATCGCCTGTTGCGTAGAGAGGCTCTGCAGTTAGTGCAGGCCTTCCTCTGGACTCGCAGGCCTCGACTGCCAGGCCCTGAGCAAGCACAGTCTGCAAAGACTCTTGGGTCCTCAGAGCGAATGACCTAGATTTGCCCATAACCCTTCCCCTTCTGTTCCGGTCACCACTAGGTGACTTCGACCTCATACAATTCAAATGCTATGTAAATAGTTGCTATAGTGTGCTGTTGAGGGAACAGCACCAAGAAAAAGTCTAGATATGTTCAGTAAAGACATTAAGAAAGAAACACCATAGGTCAACAGTTGGTGTAATTAGAGAATGTGCAACTGTGGGTATAGAGATTGTTATTGGACTGTTGCTGACGCTAGCATTATGACCGAACTTGACCGGTCTCAAATTGTTCTTTGCTTCTCATTTTAAAGAAAACTACTTCATTAAGGGTATGCATGTCCTTTTTGTGCCTTACCAAAATTAGACTTCCCATTGCCATATCAAGCAGAATTCTTCATTAAAAACATGAATGTGGAAGAAATGTTGGCCAGTGAGGTTCTCGGAGACTTTCTGGGGGCGGTGAAAAATGTGTGGCAGCCAGAGCGCCTGAACGCCATCAACATCACGTCAGCCCTGGACAGGGGTGGCCGGGTGCCGCTTCCCATCAATGACATGAAGGAAGGGTAAGCGGACCTTTATCTCACTGGCTTAAATATGGACTGGAATCCACATTTAATGTGGACAAACTGTCAAGCTTATTATAGGTGGAAAATAGCCCATTGCATTTTTCTTTCTAATAGGAAATAGATACTATAAAGATACGACCGTACTAGTAATTTTCTGTATCGACAGAGAGCTGCGTTAATGCTTTTTTAACTCCAGGCCCTGTGTCCTCTGCAGTCTAATTGTAGATCAGGATAAGCACCCTAAATCTCAGCATTAAGTTTTTGTTCCTTCCATAAAGCTGATTATTTAGGGCCATGAGTTTTAATGGAAATTGATGTCCAAGTTATCAGCTGTAGAAGGGTGCACGGACCGCTGTAATTTTATTCTAGGAAACTATGTCTTCGTCTTTAACATTCTTTCCACCATGTGTTGGTGACTGATGGCCGGAGTGAATCTGAAACCTGTTCCTGTGACATGAGAGCCTGGAGCCTGGCCTTGTCACTCACAGGCGGGGTGACTGGCAGACGCGCAACCGCTCCGTGCCTCCATTCCCTCTTCTGTTCCGCTGAGGGTAACTCCCTCCCAGGGCTGAAGGAAGGAGTAAGTGCACTGGAAAGGAATGTGCCAGTTCTCACACGGCGCAAACGTGAAGTGTGACTTGTGTCCTTAGGAGTCAAGGAACACTCCCGCCTGGGGAAACTGGAAGCGTCAGTGTTAATATTAAGTCGAACTTTCACCTTTCATTTCTCATCTGTGCATTGGTGCAGAATTGCTTTTCCTCCCATCCTATAGCATACGGTCTGGGAAATAAATCACAGCTGACCCAGCATTTCCCCTTTCGCACTCCTCCTTCATCCATAGTCCTCCTAGTAATGCTTTCCTACAGGAGCTACATGGATTAGCAAGAGTTAGAGTTCAGGGCAGCTTTAAGAGAACTGTGTTGAAAATAACAGAAAAGATCACAAGTTCACATAAAGAAGTCTAAGGGAGTGGGCAGAAAGGAGGTGGGGAAAAGCAGTGATCTGTGAAGTCCAGCTTCAGAATTTCAGGGTGAAGTTCTATCGTCTGCATGACAGCAGCGGATTTTGAGGTCTGTGGAACACACCTAGAAGTGCTTTGAGGAAGATGGTTGGTTTATCGCTTGTCTATGGGCTATTTGGCTTTCAGTGTGAAAACACAATTCTAGAACTTCAATTTACCCTGCAGGGTTACAATATGGATCTCTTTTCCACAGAGTAATTTGAAAAAGCAGAACTGCTGAACAGGATGAACAGGAGAATCCTCCCAAAACCATTCTCCAAACATGGAAACTTTCAGTTTTCTTACTGGGTACCACAACAATTATTAAGACAGCCACTAAAAGGTATTGAAAGAAATAAGAAAACTCAGCCACTAGTGGAGTTTTTCAGAGTTACGCTTCCTACAGGGTTTGTGAGTAGGGCCAACTCCAGTTTAGAGCCTAAATAAACTACACTAGGGGGAACTAAGCAACTCTGTAAGCCAAACTCTGACCCAAGCATTGCTTCGCAGCTACCGCGATACCTCTTTCATCAAACTCAGTTCTGTCCACATTCATGTTTGGACATCAAAAGTTTAAGAGCTGAAGAAATTTTTTCCCACAAGAAATAAAGGAAAAACAAATAATTGGTTCTAACCCCCCCAAGTCATACTTACAAATTCCTTTCTCCTAGGCTTTAACAGATTTCCCATGGAGATTCTCCCAGGGAAATCTTCCTTTAACTTTACAGTGGTTCTCACTGCTTTTCTCTTATCTTTACTGCCGGTATCATGAACTTTCTCTGGGGCTGTAGTTACAATCTTTTACACAAAGTGAAAGAGAAAACTCACAGTGACACACGTTTTAACGCACAAATGCAAGCTCTGTGTGTTTTCTGGGCGAGAGTGGTGCTTAGGCCTAAGCGTCAGCCCTTTGTGTCTGGCCAGTGACAAGTTTGGCCTCTACGAATCTTTTTAAGTCAAAGTTTTAATTTAACTGTTGAGCAGAGCTGTGAACCCTGAGGAGATTTTGGAACTTTGCTGTTTGAGTACTGGGGGTTGTGAGCTTGGAGCCATTTGATAACTGAGAAATCGTTGTGCATCCGTCCTGAGAATCAGGAGAAGAGCATTGCCAATCTGGATGGGTTGCTGGCTGCTGATACCCATTAGGGATTCTTATTCTTTGAGCCTAAGGCCGGGCCTGAGCCTGTGACTCTAAATTAAGAACAGAATTTTTGCCCTCCACGTACTTGCTGGGAATCCCATCATTAGCAGACTGACCCCACACCTGCTGGCGGGTGGCACCTGCTGTCAGCTATTTGCCAGCGTCAGTCCTGTGGCATTTATTTAGGCTCTTGTCTCAGATCCCTTCCCAACTTGAAATGCTTTCCGTGAGTTTTAATTTAATGTTAAGCCTTAACCTTTGCAAAGTATTCTTATGAGAAGTCTTTTAAAATAGCATTTCTATAAATTGTAGCCACTGCCAACTCTATTACTCCAAAGGCCCCCGGCAAGCTCCACTGAAATAGGATCCTGCTTTGCCTTTTCGTTCCAGAAGAGAAGTTCATCCCTGGACATAATTTTGCGTGCTTCCTTTCATTGTCATATAAGATCCTGACAACGAAGCAGTTGGGTTGGTCCTGCTGCCTCAAATCTGGACATAAGCTCCTTGCTTACCTCGTCTTTGTTGTTCTCTTTCCCCTTTGTGATGTATACATTCACTCGAATTCACTTAATATACTTTTTACCTCTGTGTTTTCTTTGCAAGTACTATGGAAATGAAGTGTTGGGAAGACCAACAGACAGGGTCAGAGAGGAGGAATCGCATCCCTCGCTTTTCTAAGATTTCATTTAAAAACATCCTCATATTCTTCAGAAGGACTAACTAAGCATGTAATCATTGTGTCCTACTTAATCCTTAGCAAAGGCCTTGATCCCAGATTCAGAGAAAAATGTACCCCATGAAATGATTTCCTTCCTCGTGCCAGCCATGGTCTATTAAGTGCAGATAGATTGTATTGAGTATATGGAGTCAAATCAGCGGCAGGTGACTGCCCACACCTCAGGTCCAGACCCTGTGATGCCCCCCCCCTGGGGCCGAGGTGCTCTGAAGTGTCACTCCTGGAGGGCCGCCCTGCCGCCCTGCAGCCGGAACCGAGGGACGGGCTTCAGACTCCTCAACCAGACACAAAGCCATTATAAAGGTTTACTTCGAAGTGAGTAGGCTCCTGCCCAGGGTGGCTGAGCTCTCCGAAGAGACCCGGCTTCACCTGCCTTGGCCTCCAGCGCCGCGGCACTGCCTGTGGACACGGTCCTGACGTTGTCTTGGCTCCGGACGCTGGGCCAGAGTCTGAGGACTCGGGGTGTATTGAGCCTGGGACGAAGCGGGTGGAAAAGGAGCGGGTTCGCGTTTCACCAGCGGCGCATCGTAGCTGCCAACCCCGGCTGGATGATGTGGGGTAAACGGTGGCTGTGAAGGGAGTGACGAGGTGTGAGCTTAAGGAATATGCTCACTTTTCACCAGGGATTGTCAGAGCCACAAAGAACTGGCTGCAAATAGTCACGTTACCGGAAGTCGTTCTCCTGGGCCAGATCTGAAGTTGCCCTCCTCTTTGATAACTTACATGATTACCTTTTATTAAATAATGTCCCTCCTGTACCTTGGTGCAACCATCCCTTCTTTTAAAAAATAGTGGTGATAGGAGATAGAATTTTTTTTTTTTTTTTTTTTTTTTTTTTTTGCGTTTTGGAGACAGGGTCTCGCTTTGTAGCTCAGGCTGGTCCTCAGCTCACTATGGAGCCCAGGCAAGCCACCGCGAATTCAGCAATCCTCCTGTCTCTGCCTCCCGAGTGCTGGGATGACAGGCGTGAGCCACCACGTCCGGCATTGTGGTATGCGGTGTTAATTGTTGGTGGGCGTGTTTCCACGCCCAGCATTATATGTGGTTACCGGGGATCGAACTCAAGACCTTGCGCTTGCGAGGCAGGCGCTGGAACCACTGAGCTAACCCTCCGGCCCCTAGGAGATAGAATTTTTAAAAATACCTTAAATACAAGTTGGAAACTCTTAGGAGTCCATTTTTACATATCTAAAGAAATAAATACATGTACCTCTGTGTTTGGTATATATTCTAAATCTTTTAACATTAAGTATGTTTCATAGGAGAAGATTGTGTTTCTTTCTGGGGCACAGCAGTTTAAAAAATAAAATTTCTGCTCATAATCTAGAAAAGTAATTAGATAATTACAAATGGTGTTGTCAGTTTGACAGCTGAAAGGGCTCACCAGAAGGAATCCTTGGTCCAGGATGTAGCTCAGTGGTGCCTGCACCTGCCTGGCAAGCACAAGGTCCCAAATTCAATCCCTGGTACCCCTCTGCCGCCCCCCAAAAAAACCCAGCCACCAGAAAGGGCTCTTTCCTCACTTCACATCCATGGGAAGACAGGGTTGGTAGAGAAAGTGGGCATTGATCCAAGTTGAAAATGTGAGTTCAGATCAGCCCACTGAGAAAACAAGAAAAGGGAGCTTCAGGGAGAGGTTATGCTTGGCAGTACCTTTAGGTGTAGAACAAGGTGGGTTTAAAAAGCTACTGAGCATAAAACCGGACAAAAGGAATCCAGAAGTGATAGGAAGGCAGAGAGATCAGACCACGAAGGACCTGCTATATCAGGAAAAGTTGTATGGTTTTGACCCTGAAGTATTAGAGGCCTTTGCAGAAAATGGTTGGAACTGTTTTAGAGACTGTACTTGTAAAATAAAGGGAAGGCTGAATGGGGGGAATGCTGTGTGGTCATGGGAAAACATACAGCCACAGAATCTGCTTATCTTACTGTTGCTGATGAAAGGGTTTTGAATTATTTGCCAGTCACTTGACTCCTCATAGTACATGTCCAAAGACCTCCATAAAGACATTCCGCCTCACAGAATGCAAATGGAATTGCTCGAATTGGAAGAAGAATAAATTTTCCCAGGAAATAATTCTATCTAGTGCACATCACTTCTGAGACTTTTGAAGACTATATTTTATTAACCTTCACTGAGAGTCTTGTGCCCATTGTTACACTTCTCAGTTGTTTACACAGGTGAAATTTTGAAATCGTGCTAAGGTCAAAAAAGTAAAGGCCAGCCAGGCGTGGTGGCTCACACCTGTCATCCCAGCACTCGGGAGGCAGAGACAGGAGGATTGCTGAGTTCCAGGCTTGCCTGGGCACCATAGTGAGCTCAGGGCCAGCCTGAACTACAAAGCGAGACCCTGTCTCAAAAAAAAAAAGAAAAGAAAAAGTAAAGGCCAAAATATGATTCGAAAAAAAAAGAACATGTATATAGGGGGTGGGGAGTTGTAGGGTGGGTTAGGATATAGGTAAAGATGAGAATTAACTCGTGTATATACTGGGACAAATTCCCCAATGTTGAGTGTGATTGGGAGCTGTATATATATAATGTACCAATAAATAATTCAATTGAATAAAAAAAGTAAAGGCCATCTTCATTTTGCTTCATTTTTTCTAAAACTTTTACATTCATTCACATATAGTGTCCCATAGCTAAACGGAAAATAGATTATGAAATGCATCATTTTACCCAGTGTAGCATAGTTATTGTTGTCTATGGTTTCCTATGAGATTACATAGCTTAAAAATCCAATGTGCTCAAACTTACTGATTCTACACAATAATACCCCTTTTTTAAAACTAAAGGGAAAAACCCTATCGGCTGCTCTCGAGCATAACATTTGCACTCTGTGTTTTCAGCTGGTTTAATGCTGTCCACTTTCATTCATCCCTCCATTCAGCGAAGAGGTTCCCCAAGACCAATGTCCAGGAACAGCAAGGGGCTGTCGCCTCGCGCTCAGTGAAGGGTGATGGTGACCAACTGTCGTTGTGGCCGTAAGATGGGACGAAGCAGACATGCGTGTGGGTTACTTCCGGCCCAGTGTCAGAGACCGATGACGGACTGAAACACGGAGAGGAGGGGAGGCAAAGATGGGCGGACCCGCGTCTGTGATTGGAGCCTCTGGAACTGCCAATCACTGAGGCGAAGGAGAGAGAAGGCGGGACAGGTGAAGGCGGGACAGTGAGGAGCAAAGTGCAAAACGGAATTGCTCGGAGAAGTTTGTTTATCGTCCAAGCAGAGATGAAAGCAACTGGGAGAATGTGTCAACTGTCACGAAGACCTTTCCACTACAGGCATCTCTTTTAACCGTGAGGAATATGCACAGAAGTAGTCTTTGCAATGTTATTTATAACATCAAAAATTAGAAGCAACTATGCGTCCAACTCTGAAATAATTGCTAAATAAATCATTTGCACTTAAAAAATTATGTTGCTGTAAAACTATAATTACAAAGACTACAATATGGAAAATACTTAGGATGCATTAAGTGAAAAGGCAGGATGCAAAATTATATTTTAGAGATGATTGCAATTAGGCTACAATGTATGCGCTTGAAAAATAGTATGCAAGGTACATTGGAAAATGAAAATGGTTATCTACGTGATATAAATGAGTTCTGGTTTTGTGCCCTAAGTTTGCTGTAATGCTTTTTTTTTTTCAAACAGGGTCTCGCTTTGTAGTTCAGGCTGGCCCTGAATTCACTATGTAGCCCAGGCAAGCATCAAACTCAGCAGTCCTCCTGCCTCTGCCTCCCAAATACTGGGATGACAGGCATGAACCACCACGCCTTGCATTGTGGTGTGTGGTACTGATTGCTGGTGGGTATGAGCCACCACACCCAGCGTTGTTGTATGTGGTTGCTGGGAATGAACCAGGGACCTTACACTTTCTAGGCAGGAACCAGTGAGCTGAATCTCCAGCCCTGCTGTAATGCTTTTATATTGCTTTTATAATTTAAGAGAAAAAAATTTCAAAACACCCAGTACTGTTATGGCCAGTCATGTTATCTTTAAATTAATTCAAAGTCTCAGTATTTAGCAATGCAAATCACTGTAATATTTAAGTGAAAGAGTTAATAGTTATAAGAAACATTCTTTTGTCTCTATTTACAATATATCTCACAGTCATCAAGAAAAATATGGTGTTTGCCAGGCAATTATTGAAGACAGAATCAGCTTTATTTGAAATTTAAAATTAATAATGTGGTTAAAATGGGTTATGTTTGTATTCGCTGTTCATCTAAATGCTCTGTTAGTGGTTTCGTATACTATTTTTACTCCAATTTTTAAAATTTAGTACCATCTCTTTCTTTCTCTCCTTCCTTCCTTCCTTCCTTCCTTCCTTCCTTCCTTCCTTCCTTCCTTCCTTCCTGTTCTTTCTTTCTTTCTTTCTTTCTCTCTCTCTCTCTCTCTCTCTCTCTCTCTTTCTTTCTTTCTTTCTTTCTTTCTTTCTTTCTTTCTTTCTTTCTTTCTTCCTTTTCTTCTTTCTTTCTTTCCCAGGGATTGAACTCAGGCTCTTGTTCTTGCAAGGTAGGTATGGTACCACTTGACCTAAATCCCCAGCCCTTGGTACCATCATTTTTTAAAATGTTCTTTCAGAGAAAGCACATTCTCCAGTACAGATCTGATGGGAAAGCCAGTGAACTGAGGTCATTTTAATCTGAACATGGTTGTCATTTCAGCCTCACCTGTGATCAAACACATACTTTATTTGGCATAGCTTGAATTTTTGTGTTAAACTTTTATTTCATCTTTTTAAAATAACAGTTTTATTAAGGTATAACTTACATACCTATTTGAAATGTATAATATTTTGGATTTTGGGGAAATTTGCAAAGTTGTGCAGCTGTTATCTAATCAGGTTTATAACATCTTATCTCAAAACTCTCCACCCCACCTCTATCCCCACTAGCAGTCATTTAGCACAGACCTCAGCCACTGGCAACCACTCATTTATGTGCTGTCTCTATAAAGTTTTCCTATTCTGCAAATTTCAAATAAGTAGAGTCACGCAATGTGTGCTCATCATACTTTCATTTAGTGCAGGGGACCCTTGGCTTATAAACTCGGTGAGTTCCTGAGGGTTGGTGGTAACTGCAGTTAGTTGAGTCAATAGAGCTAGGATCTGGGTATTTATCTGTTACTATAGATAACAAGAGATGGATGAGTCTTCCATTAACCTAATTAATCCAGGCTGTTCCTAAGTCAACTAACTGGTCATAACTTGAGAATCTACTGTATAATGGTTGAAGTTTCATCCATGTTGTAGAACAAATCAGCATTTCATTTCTTTTATTGCTGAGTAATATTCTCTTGTATGGATATACTTTGTTTATTCTTTCATTCATAAGAGCCTGTGGACTGTCTCCACTTCGTGACTACTATAAATGATATTGCTAGGGACACGCATCTGCAAGTGTGTGCATGTAGACAGAGCTTCATTTCTCTTGGTTCTATCCCGAGGAATGAGATTTCTGGGCGATGTGGATGTATGGAGCCTGCTAGGACCTGCCGGGTTGTTTTCTGAAGTATTTACACTGCTTCACATTCTCACCAGCAGAGTAGGAAGGTTCCAGCCCCTTCACCTCCCTCGCAGCACTAGCTGCTCCTGTCTTTTATAGTCACTTTCTTAGTGGGATTAAAATGGTGTTTCACTGTGTTTTTTGACTTCTGTTTTGCTAATGGCTAATGTAGAGCAGCTTTTCATCAGACATTTGTGTCTTTGGAGATGTACCTGTGAAGATCCTTTTCTGTTTTAAACTGCATTATCTGAGGTGTTCTTTAGTTCTAAGAATGTTTGTATATTCAGATACAAGTTCTTTATCAGATAGAGAAGTTATAAATATTGTCTCCCACCTGCAAATTGCCTTTACTTTTTTTTTTTTTTTTTTTTTGAGACAGGGTCTCACTTTGTAGTTCAGGCGGGCCCTGAGCTCACTCTGTAGCCCAGGCAAGCCTCAAACTCAGCAATCCTCCTGCCTCTGCCTCCCGAGTGCTGGGATTATAGGCGTGAGCCACCACACCCAGCAGCCTTTACTTTCTTGATGTTTCTTTAAACCTAAATGATTTAATTTTGAGAAAGTTCAGTTTATCTGTATTTTCTGTTACTGCTAAAGCTGTTAATGCCATATTTAAGAAATCATCATCTAGGGCTGGAGATTTAGCTCAGTGGTTCCAACACCTGCCTAGCAAGTGCAAGGTCCCTGATTCAATCCCGGGTAACAACATACAACAATACTGGGTGTGGTGGCTCACACCCACCAGAAATCAGTACCACATACCATGATGCAGGGGATGGTGGCTATTGCCTGTAATCCCAGCACTGGGGAGGCAGAGGCAGGAGGACTGCTGAGTTTGAGGCTTGCCTGGGCTACATAATGAGCTCAGGGCCAGTCTGAACTGCAAAGCAAGACCCTCTCTCTCAAAAAAAAAAAAATCATCTAATTTAAGGTCACAGTGACATATGCCTGTTTTTTTTCTTGTAGTTTAATATTTTATTTATTGCATTTAAGTCTTTGATATATATATACATATATATATACATAAATATATACATACACACACACACACACACACACACATATACTTTAGTTTTCACTTTGTAGTTCAGGCTGGCCCTGAACTCATAATGTAGCCCAGATTGGCCTTGAACTCTCTACAGTCTCCTGCCTCTGCCTCACAAGTGCTGGGATTAGAGGCATAAGCCACTACACCCAGCACTGTGGTATGTGGTTACCAGGGATCGAACTTCAGACCTTGTGCTTGCCAGGCAGACACTGGAACCACTGAGCTAAATCCCCAGTCTGAAATATAATTTCAAGTAAACTATTCTTAGAGTTTTGAGGTTCACAGAGAAATGAAGCAGGAAGCGCAGAGATTTCCCGTATGCCCCCTGCTCCCACCCAGGCACGGTACCCTGTCGTCAGCATCTCCTGCCAGCGTGACGCACATCTTCCCAGTGATGAGCGTGCACCGTCACTCACCACTCTAATCCACAGCTCTCGTTAAGTCTGGCCCTTGTGGGATTTGCACAAATCCTATGGCACGTACACATCACTGCAGTGTTACACAGACTAGTTTCACTGCCCTGCAAATATCTCTGCTTCGTCTCGTCATCCCCTTTCATTCCTGCCCTACACAACATTCATCTCAATGTTGTCTCCATAGTTTGCTTTATCCAAAGTAGCATAGAACCAGAATGGTTCAGCCGACAGCTTTTCAGATTAGCCTCTTTCACTTAGTAATATGTGTTTGTTTCCTCCTTGTCTTGTCATGGCTTGAGAGCTTATTCCTTGCTGCTGCTGAATAATATTTTAGCGTTTTGAACATACCAGAGTTTCTTTTTCACCTCCTGAGAGACATTTCGGTGGCCCTTAAGTTCTGACAGTAATATATAAAATTGCTACGGACACCTGTGTTTTCAGCTCACTTTACTAAACACTAAGGAAGATGGCTGGACCTTCAAGCAAAAATACCTCCAGTTCCTTAGGAACCCGGACGTCAAGCTGCCTCCCGAGCCCCACCAGCAGGGAGGGAGCACTCCCGTTGCTCCACAGCCTGCCAGCAGCACTCCATGGCGACAGGGTTCTGGAATTCAGCCCGTCCGCAGGGCCCCTCTTCGCTCTGGTCTCTAGCCCCTGATGACATGGGAAGCATCCTTCCGTATGCTCGCTGCACGTCTTTCTTCATGAGATGTTTGACAACATATCTGGCCCATGTTAATGTCAGATTTTTTTTTTTTTGCTTATATGTGGTTCCTTTAAGGGTTCTTTGTGTATTTTTATTAGATTTATATTTAGATATTTCCTTCTTGGCAATGCAAATGTAATGGTATAGTGTCTTCAATTTCAAATTCTATCTGTTCATGCAGGTATGTAAGAAAACAAACAAAAACATATAATAACTTTTATGTTCTGCAACCTCATTATAGTGGCTTATTCGTTCAAAGAGGGTTTTGGCCACTGTTTTGGATCGTATCATCTGTTGAACATGTACAGTTTTATATCTTTTTTCCAAATCGATCTCTTATATGTCCTTGACTTCTCTAGTGACATTAGGTAGGTCTTCCTGTGTGATACTGACCAGGAGTGGTGAGAGATGGCATTCCTGATCTATTCTAGAATTTGTGGGAAAGCGCTGAGTCTCACCATTCAGTGTAACGTTAGCTTTAGAGTTGTCGATAATCTAGAAGTCGAAGAAGTTTTTCTCTCTTCCCAGTTCACTAAGTTTTTCATCATGCATGAATGTTGGATGTTGTCAAATACCTTTCTGTATCATTTAATAAGAACTTGTGACTGTTTTCTTCTCTATTGCTTTGATATGATAAATCATGTTAATTCATTTTGAAATCTTGAACTGACCCCCCCCCCCATATCTAGGACACATCTGAGCTGGTTGTGATTTGTTATTTCTTGACTTGTTGAATTTGTTTTACTAATATTTTGTTGAGAATTTTTGCATGTGTTTTTTGTTTTTGCTTTGAGACAGGGTCTCACTTTGTAGTTCAGGCTGGCGCTGAGCTCACTATGTAGCCCAGGCAAGCCTGGAACTCGGCAATACTCCTGCCTCTGCCTCCCGAGTGCTGGAATGACAGGCGTGAGCCCCCATGTCCAGCACTGTGGTATGTGGTATTGATTGCTGCTGGGCGTGAGTCACCACGCCCAGCATTGTATGTGGTTACTAGGATCGAACTCAGGACCTTGCGCTTGCGAGGCAGGCGCCAGAACCACTGAGCTAAATCTCCGGCCCTTCATCAGAACCTTTTGCGTGTTAGTCATAGTTATTTAAAATTTCTTATCTGATTATTTCAGTACCCCTGAATGTGATGCTTGTTCAGCCTCTTCACATTCTTTTTTAACTGTTGATGTGCCTTGTAATTGTTTCTAGATCGCTGGACTGACACTGAGTAAAAGGAACACTCTCCATTAGGACTGTTTGTAGTAAGGTAGTAGGCGGGCAT
Organism: Thryonomys swinderianus; assembly: GCA_004025085.1. Classification (NCBI taxonomy): domain Eukaryota; kingdom Metazoa; phylum Chordata; class Mammalia; order Rodentia; family Thryonomyidae; genus Thryonomys; species Thryonomys swinderianus. The sequence goes on along the minus strand of PVIC010000332.1, from coordinate 81,441 downwards.
GAGGGTAGAGCAAGTGTTCACCAGTCACGTGATTAGCTCTCACCTTTTGAGTGAGCCTGTGCCTCTGAGCGGTGAACACCAGATGTTTTTCATGTGAAGGGCTCGTATGTGAGACACGATGGTGAAAGCGGCCTGGTGTTGGGTATTTTCTCCTCTACCTAGAAGGACAGAGCTGGCTGGGGTTAGGTATTTTCCTCCCCCGTTTTACTTAATGATATGACTCTTCCATGTTGCACTTTGTTTAATTTCTCTTAAGGGGGGAACTTTCTTAAGAACAGAATGTTCTGCTGTATTTCAAAAATTTCTTTGGTGTCTCTGACAATAATCAGTTTTCTAATTATTAGAGTTTAATGCTAGACTCTCAATTCTGTTGTCTATCTCCTGATCTTTCTATCTAGCTGTACCCCATATTACACCATTTTGGCAATTACTATTTTGGCTAAATTTTCAAATCAGAAATTGGGAACCTTCCAAATTAATTTTTCTTCAATTTTTTTTCTATTTTGGCCTTTCTAAATTTCTTGAATTTTCATTTGAATTTCAAGATCAGTTTATCAATACCTTCAAAGAAGACAGCTGGAATTTTAATGGTTTTACTTACTTTTATAAGTAGCTATAGTATTACCTTAAGATATAATATTTAATTTCTAGTTTTCTCTTTTCATTTGAAAAGCTTGAGGTTCCTGTCTTCTCAAGCTGCTCCAGGACTACACACTGCCCTCATTACCTTTTGTTTTAGTGTGAAATCTTTCAGTAAATTAAAAAGCGTTCTTTCCTCATATTTGCTGTTACATCAAGAATAGAACTTTTTTTCCTTGTTTGTGATTACCAAACAATAGTTTGCCTCTGATTTCCTAGATGAAAGGAAGTTAAAAATCTTGAAAGACCAAGTATATAGAACTTTGTGTACAAGAAAAACTGACCCAGAGCACTTAGGTGGAATAACAGAATTTGCATAGAGCTCTGTATTTCCAGTGTTATAATTTAAGAATCTTATAATGAAATCCACTGAACATATCTTCATTATTATTCTTTTAACAATAGAATTCCTCTGTAATTTACTTTAGCAATATTTTAAAGTGTAGGTCATCTACCAAATATAGTAATCAGAATATGAGGCATGACTTTTTTGACTGAATGAAAAAGGATGAAACGGAATTTCCAGAAATTAACATAGACCCCAGAGAACGCCTGAAGTTCCAAAGCACTAAGTAAGTATTGATTGAATGAGAAATGCAGGAAAGGACGTCCCTCCACGAATCACTGCTTCTCAAACCAGGCCCCTACCTTAGGGACGATTTTAGCTAATCCCTCAATTCAAAAGGATAAAGCCTGCTTTCAGGTTAGATTGTTTTCCAGTGTTTTCAATCTCTTAAAGGATAACTTGCAGGTCTCACATTTTTACAGTGTTTATGTCATGGTTGGTGCCGATGTCCCGTTTTCTTCTTGTTTACGAGAGGTTGAGAATCCACAGAATCAACTGAGATGCAGCCAAGAGATGGAGCCTGTAATAACCTGTGATAAAAAGTTTCGTACTCAATTTTACATTGACTGGTGCAAAATTTCACTGGTGAGTTTCTGTTGAATTCTGTTTTTGCAAAGGTAATTTGGAGCAGTGTGGTGGGCATCACATCGGACTGAAACCTGAATAACTTGGAGGAAAAAGGCCCAGTTTACGGGGCTCACCACGGAGCACCTCCTCCACTACAGAGTCATGATTTCTCTGGTGGTGCATTCACGTGGGAAAGGGTAGCTGCACCTTTGAGCTCATTCTTCCCGGGATTAGCGGCTGGGGCCGCGTCCGCTCGGCTGGTGGTCCGGACGAGCCTGGGGCCACACAGGTGCGGTTCAGGCAGCAAGACCAGGGCTCAGTGTGGTGTGTGCCGCAGGTCTCCTCTGAAATGTGCGGCCAGTCTCGATTCAGAAGGTGAGAATAGAGAACAATGTTACCTCTCAGCAGAAACCACAAATGTTCTGCGAACTTCACTTGTAGGAAAATTTCAAAGGATAAGAACTAAATCCTAGTGAAGAATCAGCACCTTGTGGTCTTAAGGATGAGTTCATAAGCATTATGTTTTTTCCAGACCACCTTTTAACATATATGCTAAAAGGTGAAAATGTGAGAATTCATAATAGGTAAGATAGATGGCTATATATTGTTAAATATTTATATTTAATATTTTACATACATCCCTGTATATATTTTGCTACTGATATCTGAAAAATAGGAAGGTGGTTTTCATTCTGTAGTGACCTTTAGATTCAACTTCAGTCAGCTTTCCATGATTGATGGTGAGAGAAGCAGATCTAAGTTTAAGGCTGACATTTGAGCAGTTATTGACACATAAACACAGTCGCCACTTCCTGTCCTCCCGCCAGCGGGAGGCAGCTCTCCCAGTCGAGTTTTGGACAACACCGGCTCCAGGCCGCACCACTTAGCACCGCCATGGCCTTGTGCCTGGATGCTTCTCCCGTCCTTTGCATCTTTGAAAAATAGTGTCCTGTCTTTGTCTTTTGAAATCAAGTAAAAAATATTGTTATACTGTACTTGCCTCATAGTTGAATGTACGAAGCTTACAATTGCAGTCAAGGTGCTAGTCTCACCAGGGTGTGAAGGGACAGCAATGATTGTATCTTACATAGAATCCTCTATTTAGGCAACCCGGAGTCAGGAGAGGGCAGGCCCGACCTACAACATTTCATTCGTGCTTGTAGCACGCACTGATGTTTGAGAACGCTGTAACTCTCAGGAAGTTTTTAAATGATGTACACTTTGGGGATTTTAGTTTATGTTGCAGGATGTTATAAATGGAGAGACTGGGAATTTTTATTTTTAACTTTGACATGTACTTGTGCTACATCTTACCACAAAAGATTGCAAGGGGCTTAAGTGAGAGTGGCATAATAAATATAAGTAAAATACTAAAACTGGAGAAATTGGGACCTAAACTCTACCCAGAAACAAGAGTAAGATCATTAATTATTTAATATCCAGGATGGATAAGGAAAATTCTTCAGCTTTTCAGTTCTTTTTTTTTTTTTTTTTTTTTGAGGCAGGGTCTCACTTTGTAGTTCAGGCTGGCCCTGAGCTCATTGTGTAGCCCAAGAAAGCCTCGAATTCAGCAATCCTCCTGCCTCTGCCTCCCAAGTACTGGGATTACAGGTGTGAGCCACCACGCCTGGCAGATGTACTCTGTGTGTGTGTGTGTGTGTGTGTGTGTGTGTGTGTGTGTGTGTGAGATACTGGGGGATCGGACTTGGGCCCTTGTGCTTCCAAAGTAGCCATGGTACCACTTGAACTAAATCCCCAGCCCTAGCTTTTCAGTTCTTAAAAAGACACAGAGTATCAATTGCTTGGCAGCAAAGTCCAAGTTTTACTGGTGTTGAGTAATAGAATTCTTCAAATGGAGTTTTCTGGGAGATGATGTTAAGTAATAATGTTTCCTGGCACACTTCTGGTAGCACATGTAACAAATTGCACATGACAACAAATATAACAAATATATGACCATGAATGTTACAAATTTCACATGATGGGATGAATGTCCTTTAAGGAAAACCTGAGTAGCTAAATGCATCCCATGAAAACAGTTCATTGTTTTGTTTTGTTCTGGAGACAGAGTCTCTCTCTGTAGCTCAGGCTGGTCTTGGACTTGTGGTGATCCCCCAGTCTTAGCCTCAAGGGCTGGGATTTCAGGCGTGCACCACTATGCCTGGTTATGGAAGTGTTAACTTAGAAATAAAGTGACATAATTTAGAAATAGAGTGACATACTTGAGTGTGCATTTTTTAATGTGGGATAAAATTCAACAAAGCTATAGCATTGAATGGGGGGCATATTCTACCTGCATCTTTTCTAAATATTCCTCAGTTAGTTTGATGACAGAAAGGTGAGAAACAATACATTTTTTAATTGTTCCTTTTTTTCCTCCTTTTTCGTCCCTTCTATGAACTGTATGAACCATTCCTGCACACCTGTTAATCAGCCAGTGTGTGCCTCTGTAACATCGTAGTACAGACTTATCACTAGGACACAAGATATTCACACAGTGATACGAAAAACTCCTACTTGAGAAGAAGAAGACACAAATTCCTGTATTATGTACATATATGCATATGTGTACTTTATCTATAGTGTAGGGAGCATATGGAAAACAGCCAAAGGTAGGCTTTTCCCTAGCTCCGATAAATAACTACAAATTTCAAGTGATAAAGCAGTCAGAAAACATAGATTTCTAAGGGCATTTGTCTAAGACTGTTTTGTTACATCAAGATCTTGAAATCTCATAATGTTCACCATTATTAATTTAATATGCAATTGTCTTCTCTTGTATCAGGTTGATAAAACAAAGCAAGTGTCCACCTATCAGGAGGTGATCCGAGGAGAGGGGATTTTACCTGATGGTGGAGAATACAAACCCCCTTCTGATTCTTTGAAAAGCAGAGACTATTACACGGAGTTCCTAATTACACTGGCTGTGCCCTCGGCAGTAGCTCTGGTCCTCTTTCTAATACTTGCTTATATCATGTGCTGCCGACGGGAAGGAGTGTGAGTACTTTCAAATACTAATAAAGACTCAGAGAGCCTGCAAAGATAACAACACCAATGATTCCATTAAAAGCAGAGTTTCATTTAGTCCATAAAACACTCGATAAATGAATTGAAATTGTGTTCAAGTCCAACTGCTGTACTTTATTCTTTTAAAATGGATTAAAATAGTTTTGAATGTAGTAAATTAAATTAGGGCCCAGAATTACTTTATTCAAATATTATTAAGGCTAATGTAAATCCATGCTGGAAAATCAGTCCCAGGAATAATGGAAGCTAGATGCTTTGGTTGCATGAGCCATCTCGAGTGAGCAGATTGTGGAATCTATTGACATGGTAATTGCACTTTAAATAAATAAATTGTCCCAGTCAGTTTTACCAGAAGTGATGGTCAGAATCCTTACTGAAGTCATTCTGCTGTCAAACAGGGTGTCACCATCTAAATGCTTAAAATATATTTTAAAAAATAACTCAGGAGTAAATTAATGAAAATAAGGTATAATTTGAGTAATGAGTCTTCGCTTCATGAATAGTTAGTACTCTCAGGACGTCTGTGTCAATTAAGGTAATCTCCCGAGGTTATCTGGAAGTCAGGGTAACAAAGCAAAGGATAAAAAATTAATAAAGCAGCAAGTAACAAATTCTTCCATTTTACATGTAGCCTGATTTCATTATGTCATGAAATTTATTTCAATCAGGAGCCTGATTCTTAATCTCCATGTTTTCCATCTTTCTGTGCGTCCTCATCAGCACCCCATTGCTGTGTGTGTGCGCCTCCACGTGACGTCGCAGCCCGGCGGCAGATGCTGCCCGGTTGTGTTTGAAAGTGACAGCATCAGCGTCTCCACATCACGCAGTGTCCATGAGCATAGAGTCTTAATGTTCCAAATATCAATGCTATTATTTAATTCATAAATTTTGTTTTGTTTCTAGGGAAAAGAGAAACATGCAAACACCAGAGTAAGTGTCTTCTTTCCTGTTATTTACCATTTTTCCGCTTCCCACTTGCCCGTGATGCTCCACACATGTCTGTCATGCTTTATTTTCATCCATCATCTTTCATAGTTTATTTCATAAGTGTGAAAGCTGCTTTCTAAATAGAGCCATGTAGGAGAAGTAGAGATTAAAACTAAAAAGAGTTTGAAAAATCAAGCTTAGCCAGATAAAAACTAAACTTAAGATATTTCAGATTCAAAATATTAACCTGCCATTTGTATTATGTGATTTCCCAATCTGCGTTTTTATAAACCAGAGAACCGATGAAAAGAACTTTCATACCCGTTTTCCTGAATCAACAGTAATAACCTACCATTAAATGAAACTTCTGTGAGTATTTATAAATATGCCCCCCAAAAAAGTAACAATATAAAAGTACACTAAGCTTATCTTAATCATAGAAAATAAATAGAGAACTAATTTGTTCCTTAGGGCTATAACAGTAACACAATGCTTCTTAGACCAGTTCTGAATTCTCACGTCAGCTACGCTAAAAGTGAGGGAGATGGATCCCCTCCTGAGATAGGTTGAAGAATGCCCGAAACGTGATAATATGATTTTTAAAGAAAAAGAATTTTATATTTTTTTCAAATTGGTAACCTAGCAGGCTAATCCATGACCTTAAGCATATGTTATTTATTTCTCTTTGATGTAGCATTCAACTAGTCCATCACAGTGCCATTCAGAAGTCTACCAAGGAGCTCCGAGATATGTCCAAGAACAGAGAGATAGCGTGGCCCCTGTCAACGCTCCCCGTGTTCCACCCGGTGACGGGGGAGATCATCCCGCCCCTGCACACCGACACCTACGATAGCACCAACATGCCGCTGATGCAGACACAGCAGTGAGTATCCACGAACGGTCACGATTCGTAGTGCGTGTGCGCTTTTACTCACGTCTGCAAAGAGCCAGCTTCTGGTTGTTGCTCTTGTGTGGATGTTAATGACCAGAGAAAATCCCGCTGGGGAATCAGTAATGCAGCCCCTTACCTCACTGGCCTGGCCCAAAGACAGTAGAAATATGTTGGGAAATTCTTTGTTGTTGTTGTTGTTTCTTTCTCTTCACTAACCCAGTATTTGCCTTCATATTTAAGAAAGTGACATTGATAATAAACCATCCTGTGTGTTTTCTTGGGGATGAGTTAATTGTGAAAATAGAAACATATCCAAAGCATGACAAACATAATTTTTTGGAGATGCCATCAAAACTATTTGGTTTTGTTAACTTTTTTAGCTACCACTGATCTATGCAATAAAATTTTTTCAGGATAGAAGAATTTTAAATTTTTGTATGATCTGTTCATGTATCAAAAATGAGCAGTTCCAATTTGGGTTACAAATTTCTATTTTATTGGTGCAACCTTCTGGAATGCGGGGGGATCACAGCTGAGAGGCCTGGAGGAGGACTTTGTAAGGGTAAAGGATTGGGCAGGAGCTTCAGGAATCGACACCCAGAACCTGGATGTCTAAATTGTGATACATGAAATGGTAAAAACTATCATTTCTTTTTAAGAACATGGCTTTTTTTTTCTTTTAAGCACTGGAAGCAGCAAAGTTACTTTTGAGGTTACTTTTGAGGTCACTTTCAGAGTAAATAAAATATATGCAGGACAGTATCTGTCACCCACTCAACATGCAGGTACATGAGCACACCTTAAAATGTGGTATGAAACTAAATACTGACTAAAACTGATCAAAAAGGACTATGAGTATAGCTTATTCATAGAGCACTCCCATACGTAAGGTCTTAGGTTCAATCCTTAACACAGTCAAAGAAAAAAAAGTGGGACCCAGGCTGGATACAAACCTTTCCCATCAAGAGTGCTTATTTTGTTGTTAGGTAAAATGTATGTGTTCTGCTGGGCATAGTGGCACATGCCTGGAATCCCAGAATTTGGGAGACTGAGGCAGGAGGATCCCTGTGAGTTCAAGACCAGCCTAAACTACATAGTGAGACCCTGTCTCAAAACAACCATTAAATAAATAAATAATAAATGAATAAAAAAATAATGTGGTAATTTGAAAATCAAATAATAACTGAGATGAGCAGTATAAGCACTTAGCTTAAATTTGCTCAAACTATTTTAAAAATGCAAAAATTATAAATATTCTTCTAACATCATTTTCTTAGGATTGTATAGACCAGTTATATGTGTGTGTGTGCGCGCATGTGGGTGCATGTGACTGTGTAATTCATTCAGAACCTTTAAGTGGTAATGGGAAACTATATATATTTAAAGTTTGCATTTAGAAATATTATTATAGCAGTAATAGAAGTATTTAAGTTTCACCGAGTTTAGTTGTAGTGAATGGAAAATGTGGATTTCCATGCTCTTGATGGTTGCTCGCCCAACTTTTGTGAGTCTTCGTAAGATGTGGTTTATTTAGTAAGTACTGATGAGAAGCATCAGGAAACTTTTAATAATATAGTAATGCACAGCTTAGCAATCTTTATTCCCTTTTTGAGTTGAAAATTAGAATGACCTTATCCTTGACCTTCAAAATGAAAAGGAATTTTAAGACCAGCAGCTCTTGTATTTGTTCACGGTCCCAGTGAAATGTTCGTAAGTGTTCTTCAAAAATGAGGTCATCAAATATATTTGGAAACCAGGTTTTGTGGTTATGTTTTTAAGCTACAAGAGTTCTTTGGACTATCTTACATATGATGTATTTTGTGAATTCCTGGGAAAAGGTCAGAATTTGGGAAATGCTTTTATTGACAGAATAACAATGCTATCAAGTAGGAACACAAAGCCATTATAGTGAGTAGGAGGAACTTGAATGTGTCTGTCAGTAAAACTGTTGCTGGTAAAGTTTAAGGGAGGAGAAGAGGTTATATCGTTGTTTAAGATAATTCTTTCTGGCCATATATATTGATGTAAGAAGCTTCTGAAAATTGGCTTTGATTCCTTGTGATTCGCATTTTGCAATGAGGCTACTAAAATACAAACAAAATAAAACTTTTCTTTCCAGTTTACAACAAAGTACATTTTTCTGGCCTTTCCATCAAAACTGTCATTACATTGATCAAACCTCTTGCAAATGCAATAGGCTATTATATTAAACATGCAGCTCTTTCAACATATGGGTGTTTTTAAGTCCAGAAAACTGTCCTTTTATTCAGATTCCTGCTAATGGAGAAGTTCCATTAACTAGCACTTCTACAGAAATAGGGTACACGGATAATTGATGATGTTCAGTGATTATTCCGAAGCACTGCAGGATCATCAAGTATATTTGACTCATCAGAGGAAAATCAAATTACATTCGATGTCATTTCAGTGTTGAGTGTATATTATCTTCCTTTTATTCTTGGAAATGGATAATATGTGCACGGTCTCTATGGCAACTCCCTATAAGCCTGAATATGTGATTAACCTCATTTTCCATCCATGCCAGATAATACGGAATTTATTGTATCAGGTTCATCATAGCTGTCCTTTACTCAAATTCAACTTTTATACTGTAACTAAAAAGCATAGCTTTTTTTCTCAAGTTTTATTTCAGCTCCAAGTAGACACATATAAATGTTTTGGTCTTTTGGATGGAACTGAACTTTCACATTTAAAATGAGGTATTATGTTTGATGAGGCATTACTAAACTTTATTACCAGGTATATGTTTGGATAATATTGCTCTGTAACTATAATTAACCCTCCCTAAAGGATATGTATTTCATCTTCGCATATTTATACGGCATATACTGAATTTATCATTCATAAATAATTGCCCAGCTGTGAACTTCGTGTTTATTCCTCAGACCTGATACCAGAAACATTCAAGCATGAGGACATGGTTAAACATTTATGTGAGCTTCTAAGTAAGACTCATGAAGCTTCAAATCCTTCCTTCAGAGATGCGGAGTTTGGTCTTTTAAACAAGATGATCCATCCCAGAGCCCTGGAAGACTCTCCACTGCTGTGTAAATGAGCTGTCACTGTTACCAGTTAGATTGTCTGTTTTCTTTTTGGTAGAATGCCTCAAGAGCTCCATAGACTGGCACCATAAATTATCCCATTAAAAAAAAGTTTAATTCTCTGATAAAATCAAGACCCTGATAAGAGACAAAGCTAAAGTTGGTCAGCATGGAGATAAGGTTATTTACCTCTACATAAACTTTCTCAGGAATTGGTAGTGTGGTCCTTGAGCTTATCTGCATCTCTGCTCCAGTATACAAGCAGAATAAATACAGAGGGAGCAGAAAGAACAGCTGGGGTGGAGCTGGAAGGCACAGCCCTCGCTCCAGAAGGGGAGGATTCCTTTTGTTTCGTGCTCATTTTGCTTTTCAAAGCTGTTACATTATCACATAGTCTAGAAATACAGGGTCAACATAACCTGACCTTTGCTAATGTATTTTTTAATCCGTATTTTAAAATTACGGAGTGATTGCAGAGGTATAGGAAATTTGCAAAGATAATATGAGGAGTTCTCAGATGCTCTTGGCCAACTCTTCCTGTCGGCACCTTATAGAGCACAGGGCATGCGTCCTGACCAGGAAGAATCCTGTTGGCCGTTAATATCACCCACCTAGATTCAGTCTTATTCTTCTGTTCCAGTTTTGTCTAGGGCATAGTCACCACTGTGTGCCCTTAATCTCCTCTGGTCTGAACAGTTTCTCTGACCTTCCTCCTCACCGCGATGTAGCCCTGAGAAGCTCTCGGCTTCCGTAGGTTCCATGGAAGCCTCTGTGCCTTTACCTCATTGGCCTTCATCCTCTCTGCTCAGTTCTGTCTTCGTAGCTCAGTGAATAAATATTAACATCGACAGTAAGAAGTTTTTATTCTCTACAGGCAATTCCTTTATTGTAGTTTATTTCTATAAGTCATATTTTAGAGTATTCTTAAATATAAAGGGATTATATTTGTGACCTAAGACTTAACTTGAAAAACCCCATCACAGACTGGGTAGGCATCCCTCAAAGAAGCCTTTGCAATTAATTAAGTAAAAAAAATTTCAAGTCACAGGATTCTAAGTCCTAGAATTGGGAGTTTAATATAGTTGTTCTCAAATTGCGTTCTGTGTGCATGTCATCACAGAGCATGTCCACTGAAGACCCTATGACCTTGAGTGTGATATTGGAGGATGGAAGAAGATCATGTTGTAGGAGAAAAAGAAAACACACACAGATACCTGCACACACACCCACACATACACACGCACACACTTGAGAATTCAAGAATAAAGGCTTTATTGTGAGTTGGAAGTATCTAGAACATCTGGTGTTTCTGGTGGAGAGTATGCTTTTCCATGCCCCCTTAAACTTCCTAAAGAAGCCAGGTGTGGTGGCTCACACCTGTAATCCCAGCACTCAGGAGGGAGAGGCAGGAGGATCTCTGAGTTCGAGGCTTGCCTGGGCTACGTGGAGAGCTCAGGGCCAGCCTGAACTACAAAGCGAGACCCTGTCTCAAAAAAAAAAAAAAATTCCTAAAGAAAATGTGAAGAAGAAACCGGGGCTCCTGGGGGATGTAACTCAGGGGTGCAACACCTGGCTGGCAAGCCTAAGGTCCTGAGTTCATTTCCTAACCCCGGGAAAAATAAAAGAGAAAAGAAAAATAAATCAGTGCTAATCAGTTAGCATTGCATCAGTAGGAGAGGAAAATGCTAAATGTTGATAATCTAAAAATGCCTTGGAAAGTTTAGTTTATAATCTTATGCTTTGCGAAAAAGGCATTGACAAGGGATCCCAAATATTCAATTTCCAGAGAATCAATGCATTGTTACATTTGTGAGGAATATTGTTGCCTTTTAGGAGGAAATTCTGTCTCCTTATTACTATTTTCTTATAACAACACCGATACTGGTTGATTTTTCTGTGAGTAGGAGGGATCTGCACAGAGGTAGTAAATAATGTGGAAAGGTGACCCGCACATTTTCCATGAAGATTTTAATTGGCTATTCAAAAACTTTCCTTATTCATTATACAAAACATAATACTTAATCCAGGATAATTGGGTGCCTTTAAAACAGGAGGTAGGTTGTGCTTAATCTTTTGCAAACTAACAAGTACAAAAGTAGAATTAAAACTTCTAATTAAAGATAATAACCAAGCATTTTAACTTTTATTTAGTTTTTCCTTTGTCTTCCCTTTGGTAATAAAGAAAACCGACCTTAAGATAAAATTCCGGTAAATACGAAATTAAGAAAAGTATCAGTTTGAAGAAACTGTTTTGAGGAACCAAAATAGGAGGTCCTGGATGGCAAGAGCTGTCAAGTGGCCAAGGTCGTTTCCGAGCCACTGACTTTTAAAATTTATTTGTAATCCAACGAAGTATATATTAAAAGTGATAAGTACAACATTGCTTTATGGGTTTCGATTCCATAAGTTTAGCTGCTTTGATTTAAAGCTATGATAGATTTACTTTCGCTTTACACACGCAGAGAAAAAAATACTATTTGCAGCATGTAAAACACTACAATGATTAGAGTGAAAATTAAAGTTTTGACATTTGAAATTATGATCTTCCCAACTTTGTGTGACTTTCTCTCTGAACATCCTCCTTTCCTTCCGGCAGATAATGACCCGATTCCTCAGCAAAAGTAGTTGTAGGTCAGAGCTGGGCACAGTAGGATTAGGGAGGGAGTCTGAGGAAGGAACACTCTAAGTTCAGACCCAGCCTGGGGATTGCTAGAGACACCTCAGATTGAAACGAAACTTTTGAGGGGCTGGGAATAGAGCTTAGTGGGAGAGTTCTTGCCTAGCATATCTGAGGCCTTGGCTTCATCAACAAAATAGTTAATGAACCAAATCATTAATTTTAGAGAAAAAAATGTGGCAATATCAATTTTGCAAAAATAATGGGAAATTTCTGAAATGTTACTATTTCTTATTGTTACGTATCTCCATCCAATGTTCAAAGGAAAGTTTTTTGTATTCCTCATGACTAATACCATTTTCTTTCCTCTGTGGCATAGATTCCATAGCTTTATGCAAACCAGTTTGCTTTCAAATCTTCAAGCACGTAACAATCACCCACCCACCTCATAGAATTACTCAACAGGGTATCCAGGGATGTCAGATTACCTTGGGAGAATCTTACAAGTAACAAATAATTGTACATTCCCCCACATCCCTTATTTCTTAATTTGCAAATTATTACCTTTACTTTCTCAAAGGACAAGCTTTGTGCAATGACTAATTTATACAATGTGCTATTTAAATGCTTGTAATTAATGGCAATAAAATCCGATAATAATTATTGCTAGTAATTTAGGGAATTACAGTTTTCTTAATTTTGTACATAATGCCACAGTTTATACATTATAATCTTTCAGTTAGTCCATTAATAACTTAATTATTTTAAGTAGGCTTATGGCTTAATAATGGTTCTTTCTTTGAAGGATTATAAAGTTTATTTAAAGTGCATCCACCACTCTTCCTGCATTTCCTGTGTCTTAACTCCGGTAAATTTCATCATAACCATCTTCCTAAATTCTGGTAGCAGTGATCTCATGAGGTACCACCTTTTAACTCTTAAGTAGAGTGCACAAATTCAAATATATCCATCATAGACTGATTTTACTCTGACGTTCCCTGGCTCACAGATAGTTACAAATTTGGGCAGCCACAAACATAGAACTTTGTGTACACACCTCGAAGATTAGGGGGAGGTGGAAACTCAACTTTTTTTGTGTGGAGTACTCTTTTATACACATAAACATGTTTGCTATAACTTCTAAAGTTTACATTGAAATCAAAAGGAATGTATGTGTATCATTCAAACTTAGGCAACCACATATGTTCTGTGAGGTACTTTTAAGTCACCAGATCAATGTAATGTACACAAGTGCTTTGTCACTCATCTTTTCTAAATATCTTGGTTGTCTGTGTGTCTATCACTTTCACAAACAGCCATCTCCCATCAGGCCAAGCCCAGAGTGATTTTGAAAGTTTAGCTGCAGCGGAAGAGGAAAAAACAGGCTACAGAAGAAATAACAGGACATAGATTGACTGTGATCCATAGTTTTAACCAGTGTTCCCCAGAAGGATGTGTTGGAAGGGCCAAGGCGAAAGAGGGTCCCGGTTTCCTCAGTCAAATGCTAATCTTGAATGTGGAGGAGTCTTGACCGAGGGCTTCTGAGAAACCCATGTCTTTGTTTTACAAAGTACTGCCAGTGTGAGAACGCTGATGGTGTGTTTTCTGTTTTCCTCTTCTGTTTCTCTTGTCACTAACTCTGTTAGTAGACCAGGTAGAGTTAGAGAGATAAAGAGTAAGGAGGTGGTTTGCATGGTGTGTGGATAGATAAAATGAGCGCTATATTCAGTTAAAGTGTAGAACAGACTGAAAGCGTTTGTACCTGAGTAAAATAAAACACATCTCCATCCTACTCCAAATGCTCATAAAATTGTTTCTGGACTTTTGTAGTAAGAATATTTGCTCTTCCATTTTTAAATCTAGGGCTTATTTCCCCTGTGAAATTTCAAAATTCACCGTTTTACTCTTATGACCAAAACCAATATATGTACACAGTGTGAAATACTAAGGAACAAACCAAAGAATAGCAGTACATCCTTAGACCACACAAAAGATAACTGTAGTTAATACATAATAGCAAAAAGGAATGTGATCATAGTGATGCTTTATTACTTTCCTTAAAGTGAGTTACAATTGATTGTTATGAAACATAAAACAAAATGTCATAACAAAATAACAGTTGATACTCTGTGTATCATTATCAAAAGATGTAGACAAAAATAATTATTACAAAGATGAAACAGATTAGCCCACCTGTCTTTTAAATAAACTAAGTGAAACTAATAGCATAAATGTAACACCCTAACATGCATATTAAAATATTTTTGAAACAACAGAATAGATAAATTGGAGAATTAGATGAGCTTCTCCTTACTTCCTATTTATCCATCATATATATAATAGATAATAGATGACAGAATATATTTTATAGTTTTTATATAAGTTAATTTTGTTGTTTTCTTGGTGATATAAAATAGTATTTTTTTTTTTGAGAGAGGGTCTTGCTTTGTAGTTCAGGCTGGCTCTGAGCTCACTATGGAGCCCAGGCAAGACTCAAACTCAGCAATCCTCCTGTCTCTGCCTCCTGAGTCCTGGGATGACAGGCGTGAGCCACCATGCCTGGCACTGTGGTGTGTGGTATTGATTGCTGGTGGGCGTGAGTCACCACACCCAGCATTGTATGTGGTTACTAGGTTCAAACTCAGGACCTTGCGCTTGCGAGGCAGGCACCAGACCCACTGAGCTAAATCTCCAGCCCTAGAATTGATTTTTAAAATAAAAACTCAGGTACATTAGCTAGAAACTGAGTTTAAATAGTGTTTAACTAGCTTGCACTAGTTTTCCCTTTAGATCATTGTATTTGGAACAAAATCTTTGCCTGGCTGAAATGATTCAGATCAGTGATTGTCAGACTTATTTCTTTAAACTTTCTTAAACACACCTTAAGGACCAGTGTGTGGGACATAGGAAACATAAAAGACAGGATTTCCAAGTCCCTTGTTTCAACCCAGCAAGCTCACACATTTATCTCTTTTGTAGATTAGAGCTGTGCTGAAGATTTCAATGAGAAGAAATTTCATTACTGAAGAAAAACTAAAACTTTGGAATCCCTGGCTTGTATCAAACCTTACGTTATAGCCAAGGACTGACTCCTAGGGTTTCTTCCATACAAAACCTAAATTGTCTGTTCTCATAAAGTAATACTCAGATCAAAATTTGATACACCAAATGAATATTTTTCATGTTAATGAATAACATGTGTGTCGTAAATCTTTGTAAATACCTTCACTTTTTTGCATATTCATTCAAAAAATAGTTTGTGGTAATAAGCCACTTTGGGGTAACTAATTAGTAATCACAGAGAAAAGCAATCACAATCAGCTTGAATAGTGTGGATGCCTACTAGGGATTGTGACTGAGAAGGTTTAGAAGAGATGGTTTCTAAAATACTTTTTTTTTTTTTTTTTTTTGAGACAGGGTCTTGCTTTGTAGTTCAGGCTGGCCCTGAGCTCACTATGTAGCCCAGGCAAGCCTCAAACTCAGCAATCCTCCTGCCTCTGCCTCCTGAGTGCTGGGATGACAGGCATGAGCCACCACGCCTGGCTAAAATACTATTTTTAAAGAAAAATAATGTGAACATTTTAATGACGTTCTTTATGGAAATTTTTCACTTGAGCAATTGCGTGTGTGCCGTAATGGGTTATGAGCTGGTTTGCAGGGACCAGCTATGCTGGATGGGCACAGGCCGTGGTGCTAGCGGTGGTGGTCAGGGGCTGTTCTTTAAGCCAGCAGTGACTCGGTCTAGGGACTGGCAGTGTTGGGTGCCAGGCTGCAGGAAGAACCCGGAACTCCTTCCGCAGCTAGCTCCGACGGACACCGAAGGGTGCATCCGAATGACACAGTCATGTCTGTGTCTTCGAAGAACATGCTGACAGCAGCACAGGGCGTGCCTCGCGAGAGAGCAGCAGCGTCAGGGCGGATAAATCAGACGGGTGTGGGATGCGGGTGACACAGGACAGCTTTGACCAAGCTGGCACGGGGCGGGAGAGATTGAGCCAACTGGGGAGAGACGGGCTCCGTGCCCGGGTGATTGACGGGGGCAAGGACAGAGGTGGCTTCCGAGTCGGCGGTGCAGCCGGGTGGTGGCCGAGCCCAGAGCGCGCACAGGCCTGAGGGTGACAGGAGCTCGAACGCGCTTTCAAAGGCTCTTGGACACAGTGAGTGACAGACGCGAACGAACCTGCCTGTTGTGGTCCTAGACCCGCAGATGTGCGGCTGGCAAGGTGACTTCCAGAATCTCTGTTGGGTGTTTCGTTTCCTAACTATGGCCTTGGGCCTCTGAGACTGTTCTTCATCTGTAAAATGGGAGAAATAAGAACACCCGCGTCTTTGGCTTGTCACGAGGATTTTCAAGCAGAGAGAGAATTCCCTAAGTATGAGGGAACATGTGTGTGCCCTTCCGCAGCCCTCAGCCTCCTCACGCGTGCCCTCACGCGTGCTGGCGTTTGATCTGAGGCCTGCGTCCCTGCACATTTTCATTCTAACACGTCTGCGTTCTATTTACACTTCCATAACCACAGTGTTACTCAACCGTGTTAATCATTTCCAGGAATTTGCCGCATCAAACCCAGATGCCCCAACAGCAGAGCACAGGTGAGTACTAAAAATACTAACTGGATGTTTACGGTGATGCCAACAGATGAAAAGATAACTACAGTCCTGTATAATTTATGAAGGTCTACTTCACCGAGCAAGGCCAAACAGTTGTATCATTCCTTAATCGGACTTAAAACCTCAGAATAATAGCTTAGATTATGGCATAGATTGGCACCAGAATGATAAACACAGAGCAAATGATCTTAGAGCAAAAACATCCACGTAGGTCTTGTCTAATTAAGGAAGGCTGAAGAAAACCCCCACCCTTCTGTGGAGCTCCCTATTCTTCCCCTTGCTATGAAAGATTTTTAGCTTGGATGCATCCAGGATTTGTCTCAGTAAGTGAGCAGCTTGAAACTGACTCTTACAAAAGGAAGCCATTGTGACTAATCACTGAGGCTTTGGGGGATAAATGAGGAATGGTTGGCCTGGTTTTAAAGCCGCTTTAAAAAGCTGTTAGAACACGACCAGTGACAACAAGATGGTGGACCATTCTGCCCTGACTATTCTATTCCCTGAAGACTTGCTTTCTTTAAGTTTACTTCAAGTATCCCTAAAAATTTTCTGCAGCCAATTATTTCATTCATTTCAGTACTGAGTAGATAACTTATTCATGATTGTCTTCTAATTAGTGGTTGATTCCTGGTTCTAATTGCCAGGCAACCAGTAAGGCCTTTGTAGCTCTTTTGGAAAAGCAAGAGAAGTTTTTAAAAAAATGTAAGTTGGAGGTGGAATTCTAATAATGAATAGTGGCATTGTGGCAGGGAAGCTATTAAGAAAGTCTCTTTAAAAACATCAGGCACATACAGAAATGTATTGAATGTTTTGAATCAAAAATTATCTTCTCTGTTTCTGCTTTCGGGAATTTAAGGAGATTTTCGTTTGACAACTTTTCAAAGATTTGAGGCAAGTATAATGAAATTTCTTATTAGATTTTACTTTTGAGATAATCTTTGTCTGAATTTTCCCTCCAAATTTTGATTACTTGTTTTAATTAAACGCTAACGTGTTACAGCAAGACTGTTCAATATATTGATGTGTTGGCTGTACTTTGTAAGCTTTTAGGAAACTGAAGGAGAAACAAACTTTGTTAAAACATGTGTCACCAAGAGAGAAAAAAAGTCTGTACTACCACTGATTTCATGGCTACTCTTCTTTAAAGAGAAAAACATTTGAAAAATATCCTTACAATAGGAATTAACTTCTTCCTCTATAACCGCATAGACCTCTGTGTCTCCTGGGATGTCTGTCTCTTGATTCTTGATTGAACAGGGGTAGAATGAATCAGAAGGAAGCAACTTCTAGAAAAAATATTAATTTTTTTGAGTATGTGGAAAAACTCAGATTTTACATTTTGCTACTAGCAGAAATGGAAAGCTTGAGTAAATGATAGGATAATATCTTTAAAAGATACTTGTTTAATAGTCACATACACTTTTGGCAGATAAACTTGTTACTTGTATTTTGGTAATAGGGACCTTTTACAAATACAAGGGTAATTTATGTCTTGAGCAAATAAAAGGTAGACACTTTCTCTGGGGAAATTTTAGACTGTTCCACTTGATTTTCTAAATTATTTTTCTAAAACAGGTTTCAAGGAACAGGCACTTTGCTTGAGTCAGGAAAACTCTGGACTCTTGTAGTTAGTGCGACAGCCTGTTCCTTTCTTGTTTCCTTTCTTTTCTTCTGCAGTTCAGAGCCTGTTGTTGACTGGAGCACACTGTCTTTCTAGGTGGTTTTGTGGTTTCTGCTGTTTGATCAGCCAGCGTCCAGCATCTTGAGCGCTGAGGGGTGAGGGACCACCCCTAGCACTTTGTGTGGCTGTGAAAGATGGCTGCGTTTCCGCGTCTGACACATTTCTAGCTAAGTGGAGCCGTGCCTCCCAGGGAGGGCTGCTACGTGGGCTCTCGCATTCTTAATTCTCATTCTATTCATTGAAATGGAAAAATGAAGTTTGCGTCCTGGTTTCGGCATCATTCTCTCTGGTTGCCCAGATTCCGTGCGTTTGCGTGTTTTCGTGAGGGCGGTGGGCTGCTCCCTCCTCTGCCCCGGTTGTTACTCTCCTGCTGTAAGGAGGCGGCTCCATCGGTGCGTGATTATCCTGAGACAAGGCGGCTTTTCTCGCGTCCCCCCAGGCACTGCGCTGGTGTCGCGGCTCTCTTCGTGGAGATGACGCAGGCGCTCCGCTTGTCCCTCCAAGGGCAAGTCACTTTATTTGTAGCAGCCTATGCGGAAGTTATCAAGGGAGAGGATATTTTAAAGTTTGTTTCATGCAGTTTTTAATACAATTCTTATCTGAAGTTTAAGCAGGGCAGAGGGTGTTGGTGCTGTGTGCCCGGTCTGCAGAGCTAGCTGGGTTAACACAGGCCGATGGGGACACAGCCTTCGGAAGAGTCCCAAAGGTTTGATACCTTTTCGGTTTTCCCATTTTTTTCTCGCTACCATTGCAACCCATGTGGTATTTTTTAAAAGCCGTGATGAAAACATACAGCCGTACAGCCCACAGTCCATTTCATTCTGTTTGTGTATTGTGCGGGGGATTTTCAACCCATGTCTTTTGAGAAATATAACACCTTGCAGCACTGGTCCAAGAAGGAGGGACTCATTTAGGGATTTTTCCATTTCTGAAAAAAAAAAAAAAAACCCAAAATAAAATGAAATACAGAAAAAGAATAGCAAGCAATTATTTTACAGTATGTTAAGGGCATAGACAATGTCACTTTGCCACAGTTTGTTGTGTGTGGCGTCTGAAAATACCAGTGGCCTACGTAACCCCACGTACCTTCCCTCCGCAGGTAAACGGTATCCCTGAAGAAAGGAAACTGACCGAGGCAATGAATCTATAACCAGACAACACTGCCGTGCCGTGTATTTCTTTTCCTTTTCAAAACTGCATGAATTCTTCCGGCCTCTGGTGTGCATGTGGACGCCTCTAAGTATGTACCAAATAATGCAGCGTAACTTTCATTTCACTAATGTATTTTTTTCTCGTACCTAAAGCATTTTTGACAGTTTGTAAGACATTGATGACTTTATATTTGTTACAATAAAAGGCGATCTTTAAAATAAATATTAATGAAGCCTAATGTGTGGCGAAATTTACTTCAGAAGTGAAAGCATCTGATTGCCTCCTATTTGGCAGGAATGTTCATTTGCTAGAATCAAGGTCCTGCTTTCAACCTCATTCAACATTTTATTAAGTGCTTCTGATGAATATATAAAATGTCTCTCCTTCTGCATGCAAGTAAGCGATGCATTTAAGTCACGCTCTGCGCCTTGCCAGCGTGAAAGCCTGTGGTTTGTTATCACACTTGCTGGGGGTGGTTTTAGGGTAAAGTCACCGCTCGGAGTTGCGGGTCCGATCACCAGGCTGTCGGGCGGCTCGGGTTGTGCGCTGAGTTGTCTTCACAGCGAGATGTTTGTTGAGAAGCGGGTCAGGCCTGTTCCGCAGAGAGAAGCGTCACGAGCCGCAGCCTGAGTCCGCCCTGGGAGGCCCCTGCAGTGGGGACGGCTCCGTTCCAGGTGTAGCAGAGACTCCTCAGACAGTGCTCGTCCGTGGACACTAAGAACAGTGTCCATCAGGTCAGCGAGCAGGACAGCTCTTGTTGCAGGCTGCCCACCTGGAAACCTTTGCCCTGCTGTGCTCTGGGCAAATTGCTGTACCACCTGTTAAGCGGTCAGAGGTCCGGCTCATCTACTCTGTTCTCCGTTAGTTGTGTCTGAGGTCACACACGTGCCAACGGACTCCAAAACCTGAGGAAGTCCCTGCTTTTAATGTGCGCATCGGCTTATGTTCCCCTCAGGGCGATGCTCTGTTAAGTCTCTGCTTTGAGAACTCTCCTCCCCTGGGACTGAACAGACAAAGTCCACCTTTTACTCCTTAAAGATCTCTCACCCTTTCCGAGACCACAGGGCCATTGCCGCTTGCTGTTCTCCAGGGGGGCGTGGCTCGAGGTTGTGAGTGTGCCATGGCCGGCTCAGATCGTAGGGGGACGGGGAGCCCCTCAGGGCCCGGAGACTGCACTGTGGTGCAGAGACGGAGTTGGCAAGCCACAGCCTCCGCTGAGTGGGGTCACTCGTTCAGGCATCTACATGAGCAAGGACAAGGTAGTCAGGGCACCGGAGTCAATGGGGAGCTGCTCTCAGGGTGCAGGAACTTCACTCATGCGCCTGCTGGCATCTGTGGTAAAGACTGGAAAACACACCCGGATTTAGCGTTGATTTTTGCACTGATCGTATTGAAAATTTTAACAGAGATGAAATCATCCTCCAGCATCTCAGAAATCAGTAATAGTTTTAATCTCTACAAATCCTTCAAAAAATAATAACCTTGCCTCTGAGTTGTTTTTTTTTTTTTTTTTTTTGAGACAGGGTCTCGCTTTGTAGTTCAGGCTGGCCCTGAGCTCACTATGTAGCCCAGGCAAGCCTGGAACTCAGCAATCCTCCTGCCTCTGCCTCCCAAGTGCTGGGATGACAGGCATGAGCCACCGCGCCCGGCACTGTGGTATGTGGTATTGATTGCTGGTGGGCGTTAATCTCCATGCCCAGCATTGTATGTGGTTACCGGGATCAAACTCAGGACCTTGCGCTTGCAAGGCAGGCGCTGGAACCACTGAGCTAAATCTCTGGCCCCCTGAGTTGGTATTTTGATGGGGAGAGTTCAAATACTTTCCCTTCAACAGACACTACACATAACTAATCCTTCCATTTTGGATTTTAAAAAGTGAGAATTGCCGGGCATGGTGGCTCACCCCTGTCATCCCAGCACTCGGGAGGCAGAGACAGGAGGATTGCTGAGTTCAAAGCTTGCCTGGACTACATAGCGAGACCCTGTCTCAAAAAAAAAAAAAAGAAAAAAGAAGTGAGAATTCCAGCACTTACTGAGGATTTCTTTTCCAGTTATACACACTCATAGTGGAAGAATGGCTGCATAGTGAGTTTTGTGTTCCCAACGCAAATTTAAAACACCTTTTCAGGAGGGTAAGTTGGCACATTCCTGGGAGATTGAGGGAGGTTGAGGTAAGAAGACTGCAAATTTGAGCCTAACTTAGTGATCAAGCAAGACTCTGCCTCAAAAAAAAAAAAAAAAAAAAAAAAAAAAAAAAAAAAAAAAAAGTTGGAAAGGGCTGGGAATGTACCTCAGAGAAGAAAAACCTCTAGGTTTGATCTCTAGTACCACAAAACAAACAAATTGTTTTTTAAAAAACTCTTTCTCAGTTGGTCTCTATGAGCCATAGTCCTAAAAAGTGATGGTGGTTTTCTGCATTTTAGATTCTGTATATCCCCTAAAAGTTTGTGACTTTTCTCTCCTCCAAACTTGAGTCACCCATAGAAATGACCATCCATGTTTAAAGAAAGATCTAGGTTCGGTCTCCTCCTGATATACCTGAAACTGCAAGATTTCTCATCATCCTTCAAGTCCGAAGTCTATAAACCTTAGACACGAACCAGGATTCCTGAAAATACTGACATGGATAAGAACTTCTGCCACTGAACTTCTGTGTTTATTTTTCTCCCATCACCCCTTACCTTGGACATTGGAGGTAAATAATAGTATTTTGAGGCATTGAACAGTCAGGAATTGCTTATCTATGATTACAGCTATCTGTAGTAATGAAATCGAAAGTTTCTTAAACATTCATTTAAGTTAAAATAACATTTAAAAATTCATATCTCAAAGTCTACACTTAATGTTTATTTTTTTCATGCAACTCCTACTGTCTTGGTAGAAAAGAGCAGCAGTTAAACTGTTAAGCTAAACTTGAGGGTAAAAGAATGCTCAGGAGACAATTAATTAGAAAATGATATTACCTCCAACACAGACACAACAAGTAGGTGACATATATGATCTTTGGGGCCAATGGTCTCTGGTATGAACTGTCACTTTACACATCTTGATCATCACCCCTCGTGTGGTTAAATAAAACAGTCCAAAAACTTCTCAGACACAGGGACCTTGGAGAGTTTCCACGGAGCACCCCTACCATTTAGTTATTTGCTGAATGTCTCATGTTACTGTGAGTCACGCGGTGTCCTGAATGTACAGCACTGAGCCGGAGGAAGCAGGCTGTGCCGTCCTAGAGTTTCCACTCTCCTAAGAAGGACAGACCCCGGCCCCACAACACAGAAACACTGTTCAGCTGCCCCTGTAGTGCCGCTAGGGGGACAGGTCGGTGCTCTGAAAGCCTGTCACGCGGGGACCCGACCCAGCAGCAAGATTACAGAAGCTTCCCTAAAGCAATTCATGCTGAAATGAAAAGTGCGAGTAGAATTTTGTTTCAGAGAAAGAAAAAGTGTCTGAAACAATTTAGAGTGTGTATCTGAGTTCTTTAAGGACAAGACATCCCAGTGTGCACAGGGCTTTGTCAGAGGCCAGTGTAGCCAGAACGCAGACAAGGGAGGCACCGAAGTACGGGGGAAGGTGAGACCCCAGCGGAGTGTGGGATGCACCTGTGCAAGGACTTAAGGAAGTGGAGTCTGGAGGGTTTTAATAATGAAAGGTGGTAAAGTTGCATTTTTACACAAGGAATCTAACAACACTGTGGAGAGCAGGTAGCACAGGGACGGGAGACCAGTCAGGAATCTAATACAGATACAACTGGGGAAATGGTAACTGACCGGAACGGACAGGGAACTGGAGAGCCACTGAAAGAGTCAAGAATTGTTGGTACACTGGCACTCTGGAAACTGTATGTGAAGGAACTAAAAGGGGCCAGTCAGATGGACAGTTTTTCTCGATCATTTAGTAGAACTGTTTGTCGTGATAGATAGTACAGGATGAGAACCAGGACTGAGGCCGGGGGATGTATCAGTTTAACACTCTGGTTGGCGCTACGATTGCTCAGTCACCTGTGTGTAAGTTGGCACCAAAGCCAAGGTAGGTGATGAGAAAATGGGTTCTCACTATGTTATCCAAGCACCCAACAAAGAGCCAGAGTGTGGTAGTTACTCCTCCTGCAGGGCAGGACCCTGAAGTTGGGTAATTGCCAGAATCTAATGGTCAGAGAAAGGAATATTTTAACAACAAATCATTGAAAGGTAATATTGCTTAAGATTCATATAGAAGTTGTATTACTTTACTAATAAATCTTACCTTCTGGAACGTTGTCCATATGCTACAGTGATTTTTGTTCTCAGATAGTCTAACATTACATTCAGTAAATAGGTTGAAGTTCATTTTAGTTTATTGTGTTTTTGTATTTTTTTATTTTTTATGTAAGATTCTTCTTACTGCCTTAATTTGGAGGTCCATGAGTATGCCTAAGAACAGTGATAGGATGAGAAGAAAAGATTGAAATAAACTAGCCTATCAGAATAATAGACCCCTGTCCCTTTTTAACTTAAACAACTCAAATTATCTTACTGGACTGAGCATGAGTACCACTTCATACATAGTTTTTAAAATTTGGAACCTTTTTTTTTTTTTTGAGACAGGGTCTCCCTCTGTAGTTCTGGCTGGCCCTGAGCTCACTATGTAGAACTGTTTGTCGTGATAGATAGTACAGGATGAGAACCAGGACTGAGGCCGGGGGATGTATCAGTTTAACACTCTGGTTGGCACTACGATTGCTCAGGCAAGCCTCGAACTCAGCAATCCTCCTGCCTCTGCCTCCCAAGTGCTGGGATGACAGGCGTGAGCCACCACACCCGGCACTGTGGTATGTGGTATTGATGGCTGGTGGGCGTGAGTCACCACGCCCAGCATTGTATGTGGTTACCGGGATCGGGATCGAACTCAGGGCCTTGTGCTTGTGAGGAGGCAGGCGCTGGAACCACTGAGCTAAATCTCCGGCCCTAATTTGGAACCTTTTGTATTGTAAATAATGACTTATGTGGTGATGAATAAAACAGATGAGTGTGTTACGAAACACAATAAACTCTAGTCCACTGTTTGGGCCTAGTTGGTGACAAATCGGTATTGTTGAGGGAATTAACCTAGTATCCCCTCTAAAGCTTGTGAAGGTTAAAGAAGAGCATTGCAGTAAGTGACAGAGGCAAGGAGCGACTTGCCCCTGGTCCAAAGAGGTCTCTCTGAAGAGGAAACACTGGAGTAAGGTCTGGAGAGTGTGTTTCAGCCACACTTCGTCTCCTCGAGAGAAGCAAGGGCACAGGCCAGAGCAGCGTAGCGGAGATAGGTGGCGGCAGTCTTTGCCCAGCATCGATCTGCCCCCCTTTGGTGGCCCCACATGTCTTTCTCTAGCCACTCATTCCTGCCGCGCTTTCCGTGGGGTGCTTCTGTTTGGGCTGGGGAGAGGCCTGACACCGGAGGACGGGCCTCGCTAAGGAGAGCACCGTCCCTGTGCACAGACTAGACCGATGCCGGGAGCCTGCGAGCCTCATGCAGCTTCCTGGACCTGCCGACAGGGACGGGATGGGCTCTTCACTGATGTCCTTAACTCTTGGGTGTAAATCAGGCCAGTGGGAAAATAAGCATGATTCAGTGTCTATGTTCTGTAGGCAGTTGGGGTAGGGGACACTTCCATCTTAAGAGGAAAGAGCAGGAGTGTACTGACTGGGAGTTGAGAGTATTTAAGGAAGATTCTGGAAACGTGTACACGATCCTATTCATCTTGTCGACTGATCAAAGAGCTTAGGTTTTATTTTAAGAGCTTTAAACAGGAAACATGATACCATGAAATTTATATTTAAAATTTACTCTCGGTCCACGAAGATGGTGAGGACTGCTGAAAATCCTCTCCTTAATAAATGAGAACATCGGCAAAAATTGTCAGATTTTTTTTTTTTTTTTTTGCTTTTTGAGACAGGGTCTCGCTTTGTAGTTCAGGCTGCCCCTGAGCTCACTATGGTGCCCAGGCAAGCCGCCGCGGACTCAGCAATCCTTCTGTCTCTGCCTCCGGAGTGCTGGGATGACAGGCGTGAGCCACCACGCCCGGCACTGTGGTATGCGGTGTTGATTGTTGGTGGGTGAGTCTCCACACCCAGCATTGTATGTGGTTACCAGGGATCGAACTCAGGACCTTGCGCTTGCGAGGCAGGTGCCGGAACCACTGTGCTAACTCTCCGGCCCAGAATTTTTTTTTATATAAAACTCTGGAAGTTAACTAAAGGCCAGCAACAATCTGAGGAGAGACTATCTGAGCAGAACAGGCAGCTTCACGGCACCTTAGTCTTCCCTAGACCTCTGCTCTCGCGTACTCCGCGGCGCCCTCACAGCCAGCTTGCAGTGACGGGGAAAAGGAGCAGACTGGGACCCACAAAAGGACGGAGTGGGTGTGGAGGCCCTTTAAAGCCTCTGTGGGAGAGGTTTTTCATCATCTTACCTATCTGGCGGTTTTCTGGATGACCCGTTTGCAAGGCCATCTTTGTTTGAACCAACTCAAACATCTCCCAGTGTGAAACGCTTGCTCCTGGGACATTTGGTTAAAGCTTTAAGTCAGTTTATGAACTTTCAGATGCCAGAAGTAGTGGGTGAGATTTTGGGAAAATGATAGAATTACCAAAAAACTTAAAAGGAAAAGATTGGAGAGAGATATCCATACAGGCTTTGAAACTGAAAATTTTCAGCGTATTCATAGAATGTGTAAGGCCACATGTCTGTGTGACTACTCGGGAAAAAAACCTAAGAAGGCTCTAAATTCCGTCCCGTTAATGAACTTGAGGTGCTGCAGTGAGATGTTACCCTCAGTTCAGTAGTCTTTAACAATCCCTCAGCGCGCACACAAGACCCCTTGGCAAAAGTTTTTCAGGAAACCTCTGTCCCATTATTATCTGACCACTAAAACAACTAAGCAAAGATTTCAGTGGCCACACATGAAGAAGAATACGGACATGATAGGATTAGTTTGGAAGAAACGATAAAACTCCTGCCTTGTCACGGGCCAAAGTATAGAGAATCTGATTTTCAGGGCTGTCATATTAATTAGATCCAGTTTACAGGGAGGAGGGGGAGAGAGAGAGAGAGAGAGAGAGAGACAGTAAATAAATACAGCAAAAAAAATTAAGTGAATATGCTCTATTAGGTTGTTTTTCTGGTGAGATGGATTCCCATTTCTGACAAATATTTCAGGACTGTGCAAAGAAGTAAGAATTGTGTGGATAATGGAAGTTATATTTCTGACCTTTGGTGAAAGAAATGACTAGTGTGGAAAGGGGTATTACAGTTTATAATATGATTATATTTACATTGGTAATCAAATTATCATATTTGTTCTACCTGGTCAATGAATTCTTTTGATAAATTTCTATTTTCTTTTGGGATTATGTTTTCTGCCACAAGCAAATGTTTATGGCTGATCTAATATCTTCCTCACTCCAGCCCCCAAATTAACCATTTTTTTCCTAAGAGTCTTGGCTTCTAGAAACCAAGATTTGTGTGTTAGCTGTTATGAGGGTATTACTGCTCCCAAGGCTGCCTTTTGTACCAAACTACAAAATCCATGTGTGTGTGTGTGTGTGTGTGTGTGTGTGTGTGTGTATGTGTAGATGTACATATATTCTCCTGTCTTCATAGTAGAGTTATCCATATTGAAAATACGTTAGTCACATAATCTCAAAAATACCTCCTATTGCTGGGCGTGGTGGCTCACACCTGTCATCCCAGCATTTAGGAGGCAGAGGCAGGAGGATTGCTGAGTTCGCGGTGGCTTGCCTGGGCACCATAGTGAGCTCAGGGCCAGCCTGAACAACAAAGCGAGACCCTGTCTCAAAACAAAACAAAACAAAACAAAACAAAACAAAACAAAACAAAACAAAACAAAACAAAACAAAACAGAAAACCTTCCATTGATTTTTCTAAGGCTTCCAGGCCAAAGTACCATTAAACTGGTTGGCTTGACCAGTGGATGTTTATCCTCTCGCGATACTGGAGGCTGGAAACCGGAAGTCTGGCTGTCAGCGAGGCCCCCTCCCTTGGGACTGGAAAGGGAGATGCCCTCGTCACCTCCTCCTAGCTCCCAGGGCTTTTCCAGTGACGCTTGGCTGACAGATGCGGCCCTGGGCCTCTGTCTCTGTCTCCCTTGCCACAAGGCCTCCTCCCCTTGCCTGTCTCTGTGTCTTCCCACCTCCATCACCATGCCAGGGGCAAGAACAGAGTAATCTCATCTGAGCTAACTACATCTGCAACAATCCTATTTCTACATCAATGCACGTTTTTAAAGACTGCACATTAGTACTTCATAATTTTTCTACATTTAATATATTTACTGCCGAATGCTTTCAGGAAGGCACCATTTTGGACTCTATGCAAAGATGGGTCAGCGGAAATGACAAAAACCAAAACCACTCACTCAGGTTCAAGTCAACATTCTTTGTTAGCACTCGGGATGAACAGCTTTTGGAAAAGCCTCCTGCTCATCTGTTTTTTAGTTTAAGCACATAGCATTACGTTTTCTGTCTTTACCACTGAAGAATACAGTTCACTAGTTGCAGTTACACTTCTGTGGCATTAAGTACATTTACACTGCTCTGAAGCGAATCTCTAGAACTTTTCCATCTCGAAAAACTGAAATTCCAAACCCATTAAGTGCTTAATCGCCCCTTTCTTCCAGTTACCCTTAGTGATCACCCTTCCTGACCGGAAGCGCACAGCATTTGTCTTTTAGCGTAATATCTTCTTTTTTTTTTTTTTTTTTTTTGAGACAGGGTCTCCCCTTGTAGTTCAGGCTGGCCCTGAGCTCACTATGTAGCCCAGGAAAGCCTTGAACTCTGAAATCCTCCTGCCTCTGCCTCCCAAGTGCTGGGATTATAGGCATGAGCCACCACGCCCCGCACTGTGGTGTGTGGTACTGATTGCTGGTGGGCTGAGTCGCCAAGCCTGGTATTGTTGTATAAGGTTACAGAGGACTGAACCAGAGACCTTGTACTTGCTAGGCAGTCGCTGGAACCAGTGAGCTAAATTGTCCAGTCCCGTCTCTTAGCATAATGTCTTCCAGGGTCAACGTTGTCTCTGGACATTTTGGTTTCTTCTATCACTTGGCTATTGTGAGTAATCTGCAGTGAACACAGATTAGTTTGAGAACCTGCTGCAGTCAACATGCTTTTCGAGGAGTGCAACATGCTCAGTGCAACCTGTAGCAGCTACAAAAGAGAACATAGTAACTTCTCTCGAAACTTGAAAGACATTATTTCCCCAACTGTTGGAATTAACAGTATTTTGATCACCCGCATTACCACCCTTCATTTCTTTCCATCCCTTTTATTCCCTTTCTCTTTCGTAATCTCCCAGAAGTGTTTGTCCTTCAGAAGAATTTGAACATAGAATCGATAGAATTTGCTGGTGGACTGGATAAAAAATATAGGGAAAGGAGGAAACAGGATGATTTCCAGAAATGTGACCTCACTTCCTGGGTGTATTTTTAAGTACTTAATATATTAAGTTATCGAAGGCTGGGGAAGATTAGCTCTCAGTGGAATCAAGAATTCAGTTCTGAGCGTTGGGTTTAGTTATAAAATCCAAGTACTGAGAGAAAGAGCAATGCAGATGTGGCATCTCAGCAGTCATCAGAGTTGTCTGCCAAGTGTTTATGTAGAGAGATTTGTGGTAATAATCCTCTGTGACAAATTTTATGGGGTACCACAGATTGTAAATAATTTACCAACCATGTATACTTATAACTGTAAAGTCTAGAAAAGTCCAAAGTATCCAAAGATTCTCCCGTGGGTACAGATAATGAAGTCCAGGGGTCTTGCTTCAGGTGAATTTGTAACCGAGAGCTATCTTAGACAAACTTAACAAGGAACAAACATTTCCAGTGAGTAGAGTTGTGACCTAATGTATCTCTGACCATCTCTCGTTTCTGAAAATTACTGGAAAATTAAATGAATAATTAAAATTGCTTCCTTTTTTGTGAAGATGTCTAAATTTTGAGACCACATACTCCTAGGCCAATCCAAGTAAGGTCATGGAAAAAACGAGTTTGTCCATGTGGCACCTAGAAAGAAATCATCTCAGGCACTGCTTACATGTTCGCAGATTGTAACCATAGATTGTGACCTGGTGTTTCCTACATAAATCAAAGCCACCCTGTCCACTAACACTCCACCAGAATAACTCACATGCCTGTAAAGTCTATTTGTTGAGAAATTTTTTAAAAATAACCTTAAAATAGAAAATGAGATAAAGAAACATCCTTTATGCTGCATCATTTCTTTTTTGATGTCCTTTATCTACTGCTACGATTTTGATGTATAACAAACCACTCCAAAACCCACTGGCTTCATAACTTTTAGCTCAACTATTTAGGTTTGGTTTAATTTGAAGTTTCTGGTAGTCTTAGCTGGATTTCCTCTTTTATCTTAAGGTTTCTTGAGGACTGTTTATGCCTGATCTGGAGGAACTCAGCAGGGATAACTGGCATAGTTTCCTCGAAGTTTATCTGAACGAGGCTGAAGGGATATGTTCCTGTTGCATGGCCTGCAGTCATGCTGAGTTACACAGGAAATTAACATCCGTCAAGTAACGCTCTGTGACACATTTGCTGATATTTCTTTAGCCAAAGCAAGTAAGTTGTCAGAGTGAGGAAAATGCAGACTAGGAGCATAGGGTTTCTATTAATGGGGTCACTGACACAATCAACTTATCAGAGTTGGTAATTAGCCCTAATTATTTCATCTTCCCACATGCAAAGCGCACTAAATGCATGTCAGTCAAAACCTTCAAATTCTCATCCAAATGCAGCCACGAACACGAAGTTTGGGATGTGAAAATCCACATCCACTTCCGATGCATGTCCTGGCTTGTAGCCTTGGAGATATTTGCTGAGATTATTAATATTCTGCCCACTCTCACAACACAATACAGAGGGAGATGTAGAAACCGATAGTTTTATTTAGAAAAAAAAATGGGGGAACATTAGGCAGAATATTGTAAGAACCTACCTTTCTATAATTTCAAATGCTGAGGTTTTTACGTTCTGTTTTTTAGACCTCACTAGCAGCACCCTTAAAACGCATCTTTCTACCAAAAATGGTCTCAAGGATGTTTAGGCATTCTCTCTCTATCACATTCCTCACATGGAGCTTGCAGAAGGGCCCAGCTGACTGAGAGTTCTATGTCCGGCAAAATTGTCTTTCAAAACTTGATGAGAAGTTAAGACGTTCCCGGTAAAACTAAAGCTGGGGGAGTCTGTTGTCATTGTCCTTGTCCTAGATATGCTAGAACAAATCCTGCAGGCTGAAATGAACTGACCCTCATAGCAACTTGAAGTCATATAAAGAAACAAAGCTCTACCTTAAACGTAAATAGATGGGCAAATATAAAAGCTAGTACTTCCATAATTTTGGTTTATAGTACCACATTTTATTTCCTATGTGCTTTTAAAGATGAATTATTATAGAATACATAATGAGTAAACATTTAATTTGTGATATCGGTCACACAAAGAGGAAAGAGATGTATAGAGTTTTTATATGGTGTTGAAGTTACATTAGTTTCAACTCAACTTTAGGTGGCCGAGCCCTATCATACTCAAAAGAAAAATGTGTATGGAATGTCCACAAAAAGAAACGAGAAGGATCACCTAAACACAAAAGAAAGCAAAAATGGAGGAAATGAAGGCCAAAAAAAAAAAAAAATTATAGGGCTACAATGAAGTAATTGACAAAATGGTGAAAGGAAGTCCTGTCTTAGTGAGGTTTCTTAAAAGTAATTAGGTTGAACTTTCCAGTGAAAAGTTACAGATAGGCAGAGTGAGTTTTGTAAAATGATCTAAATGTATACTGTCTACAGACAACTTGTTCAGATCCAAAGACACAACGAGGTTGAAAGTGGTCAAACGAGTGTTTTTTGACAAGAGTTCAGTGATGAAAAAGACAGCCCTCAATGAATGATGCTAGCAAAACTGGATAACCACAAGCAAAAGGTAAATTTAGATTTCTACATAACACCACACAAAAGTTAATTTAAAATGGATCAAAGTCCTACATGCAAGACTTAAAACTATTGAAGCTTTCAGAAAAATAGAAAAATTAGACTTCATCAAAATTAAAAACTTTGGTATATTAAGAAACACCATCAAAAACCCAAGAAGACAATGCACAAAATGGGAAAAGATGTTTGAAAATCATGTATATGACAAAAGATATATCCTTGTATACGGAAAGAACTTCTACAACTGAACAAGAACCACAAAAAAAGCAAACAATCTCATGCAAAAATGTACAAGGGATTTGAATAGACATTTCTCTAAAGAAGATAAACCAATGGCCAATACATATCATCTCCCAAATATCCAAAGAATTCTTAGGAGAAGATAAGTGGGTGCTATGGTCTGAATGTGTATGTTTCCACCCCAACACTCATATGTTGAAACCTAATGTCATGGCATTAGAAGGAGCAGCCTTTGGAAAATAAGCAGCTCTGGCCTCATAAGTAGGATTAGTACCTTGGGTAAGTCTCTGCCAAGAGCTGCCTTTCCTCCCTTTCCTCTCCTACCATGAGAACCTGCCACGAGAAGACAGCTCCTCTGAAGGCGGAAACAACCTTACCAGACACTAAATTAGCCAGCACCCTCATCGTGGACTTCCTGGGCTCCAGAACTACAAAAACTAAATTTCCGTTTCATACAGGCCATCTAGTCTGTGGTACTGCGTGAGGCCCGAGTGGGGCAAGAGAGAAGATGAGCAGAGGAGACAACTGTCTGCACAGGGAGAAGCGTAAATGGCCTTTAAACACATGGCAAAATACAAGCTGCTAACACACTGTGTCGGGGAGCTGCTGTGTTGGGGGAGGTGACACTTAGGCACTGCTGCTGGGAATGTGAATTTCTCGGGTCCTCAGTGACGCCAGCCTAGCTGTAAACATTGAGATTAAATTGCATATGGCTCATGACTCGGTCATCCCACTCCTGATAACTTGCCTTATGCATTGTCCACAGCAGTGGGAAATGCTACAGGAACAAGACTATCTGGAGCAGTATTACTTTTTAAAACTTGAAAGATATTGGTACATTTCATGTATGCAATATGGTGACGCTCACCGCTGGAATCATGGGCCTGTACGTGATGGGTCTTGATTCTGTTTCTACCTGTCCCCCTGCCTCTCCTCAGCCCCTCCACCCCTCTGTTTATAAAGTCTTCCTTTCCATTTTTCTTTCTTTGGTCATATTTCAAGGGAGAAGGGAGCTTGGGAGGGTTAGGGTTCCGGACCGGTATACATTCCTACGTCTGCTATCTCTGCAGAGCTCTCTTGGTGTTTACAGATGTTCGAAACGCTAAAACAGAAGGGCTTATCCACAACGCCCTGGTGTCTTCCTTCTCATCACCCCTCGTTCTTCACTGGTATTTCCAAGGCTAACACTTTGCCAGAGATGAAGTATGCGAGCTTCATCTGGGACAAGATGGGCTCGTCACAAGTCTAATTTTTGTTCACACAATATATCTGCTCCTTAAGTTTAACCCTACCCGGGTAATAGAAAGAGACAGTTGAAAATAACCATTGGTATGGTAGAAACAGGGAAGGCTCAGATCCATTAAAAAGAAATAAAAAAGAAGAATTTTGCAACTCATTAGAAAAAAATAAAATCAAGAAGTTTAAACATACATAAGGATAGATGGAAGCAGTAAGACTAGAACTTATAGTTCCCAGAGAAATAAGCTATTCTCTATCAGAGATTAGACAAAATTAAATTTATTTTATTTTCCTCCTTTTCCTGGGTATTAAAAATTCCATGTTCGCTATATTATGAATCTCCACAGAGAAGACCCGTGTTTCTTCTGATTCTTTCACATGACACATAAATCTAATTTTTATGAATTTCCACCAATGTTTCCCTCGTGTTCTCTGAGTCTGCTCAGATCTCCCTCGAAGGCCACCCGCCGCGGGTCTGCGCTCCCGTCCTGAGCCCGGATCGCAGGCGGGACTGGCACGACCCTCCCTGCGCAGCGCAGGCCGAGGGGCCTCACCAGCGGGGCCCTCTTCCCTTCCTCCTTCACTAGGATTTCCTCTAGTAAGTATCTCGCGCGTCTAATTCCGGTGCTGATTGTCAGAGACGTAAAGTATCGTGGTGGCCCTGTGGGGGTCTTGGTTAAGCCGAGGTTATCCAGGAAGAGGGGCCCTGGCCAGAGCGCGTTCCCGGCCTGTTGGTGTGTCTGTCCAGGGCCTGTTTCCCTGAGCGTGTTACTGGGTTTACGAGCTGGAAGCTGCAGTCGGGCCTAGGTAGACTCTTTGCCTGTGGGGCAAGAATTATAGAGGATTTGAAACTGTCCCCTCCAGGGAATGTGATGATTAACTGAGCGTGATTTCCTCTCTGGGGAGTGATGACAGGTATTAATGCCATCACTGCGGTTCCAGAGAGGAGGCAGGGAGGGCTCCTGCGGATCAAGATCGTATCTCCCCACGTTTCACCAGTCTGGGCTTGGGGGAACGGGCTGACCGGCAGCGGGAGGAACAGTGTCCTACAGGGGCCAGCGCGGCTCAGCGGGAGCCCAGAGCACTTCAGCGGCCGTGACGGACCACAGAGGCCTCGGGCACTGTCCGCTGCTTGAGTGAACGTGTCCTCTCCGTTCCAGGCAGAGACGGTTTGCGACCACGTAGAGGCGACAGCACTCACTTGGGTCTGTGCTCCTAACTCTCACCTCTCGTGGTATCCGAAGGGCGCTGGACCCTCTAGACGTCCCGCAGACGCCACACTGATCTGCCGTGCTGAGAGCACCAGGCCAAAAGGTGGCGCCCAGCCTGGGGGCTCGGGGCACACGCGCCCTCCGGAGTGTGGGAAACCCACCGTGGAAACTTCATCGACCTGGCACTTCAGTAAAAGTGTTAGGGGTCCAGTGTCAGGGATGGGCCCAGATACAGCTACCGCTGCCAGAATAACACACACACACACTCACACACACACACACACACATCACTGAATCTTTTATAATCTAATAGGAAGAAAGAAGGTGTTGGGGCTTCCTAGCTCCCTCAGTTCTGAAGGCAACAGGTACGTGCACACCTAGGAACACTGCCCTGACCCTCCTGCAAGAGAGGAGAAAGCGGCCCGCGGTGGAGGAGGTGCAGCCAGGAGAAGGCAGAAGCGGGCTGGCTGCTCTGCTCTGAGAGTGACTGCAGCCCAGGCCTGGCCCTCGGGGGCGACTCGTGGAGGAGAAGTAGAACTGGGAGGCCTGGCAAGACATAGTCACAGATGCTACTAGAATCTTAGAAAACGGGGAAACTCATATTCACTGAGAAGGAAGGGACACAAGCAACCAACAGGCTAAGGAAAACTTCCAGCCATGTTTTTATTAAAAGAACGGCAGAGAATCATGAACGTTTTCTATAAGGACAATTTAGGAGCCACTCAGGAAAAGTAAAGAGGGGTTAAATGACCGAATGTTGAAGTACCAGGGTGAGAAGAGCATTATTTGTAATCCACGACTCTGTTAGCAGCTGTGGCTCCTGTGGTCTGTTAGACTCCACTGGGCTGCTTTATTTCAAAGAGGAATGTGAGGCAGCTTCTACAGCAAGGCAAAATCCAGCCAGATAACACCATCTGAAGTAGATAAGAAGGGAAGAAGGGCCAGGAATGAGGCTAATATAAATAACAAATACCAATGTGTCCTGTTTTTTTAGGCCAAAACACATTTATCTCTAGGATTTATCAGCAAAAGCAGCCAAGTTACAGTGTCCATAAGACAGAAGCAAATGCAGAAACACAAGGACTGGGATAGGCCGGAGGAAATGCCTGGAGGTCCACAAAAGAGCTCATTATACATTCGAACACTGACATTCTAACAGCTCGCACGAGGATGAACTTTCCAGAACTTTGTTTTTCTGCATTTCATCCTTGTTTATTGAAATTTTCAACAACTGCCATTGTTTCTAACCACATTTTTAAAGTAATTTTTTCATTTTTGATGTTTTTATGAAAATTATTTTCAGTTTTAAGTCCCTGTCCCTCTCCCTGATAACTGCCATGTAATGTTTATTCAGAAGAAAGAAAAAAAGCTCAACTTTTAAACACTTGTGAAACAGAAGGACAAGTCTTCCTGGTCCAGCCTGATTTTCAGGCCACCTGGCATTATCATTAACATGTTTTTAAAAATGTCCTGAAGTGCAGGCTAGTGATTTCAAAATCAAAAGAAATTTTAGGAATCAGTCAGGGAGTTACTATCCAGGCTTGGGCGGACATTTCAAAGATTTCAGGGAGTGATTAAAAGCAAGTCATTAATATTCCTTTATGATGTATTTGCCCCAGCCAAGCCTACACATAGTGTACTAGCTCGCTAAGGTTCAGTAGCACATCCCTGGACTTCAGCTACTCTGGAGGAAAAATGGCTGTGGAGCTGATAGAGGAGCGACATCTTTTGGGGAAATTTAAGAGAGTCTTCCTCTAGAGTTTGGCCACAATTTTTTTTTTTTTTTTTTTTAGGAAAAAGATAAATTGAATCTGTGCCTTCACAGACAGATGGACTATTGAGTGTCCAAATTTCTGCTCAATGTAACACAGTTTTAATTAGTTTGTGTGGAAAATGTTTAAAGAGGCATAACTAAACAGAGTGGTTATGAGGAAAATTTGCCTCCCTTTCGACTCCCAGAAAGCAGCCATGGAAACCTGGGTTTGGCACTCTGACTTCCTGATGTGCTTCCGAGATAAAGGACTTTTGTAACGTGAAGTGAGGTGTCTGAATGAAGCAACCTGTAGAGAATTATGAACCAGCTGAAATTTGGAAAGTACCGTAGCATTTCTAAACTGCAAGGATTTCTGATATACTTAGTATATTGTATCTTCTGCCAGATATTCATGTTTTAAAATTTCCTAAGTTCAGTGCCGGACGTGGTGGCTCACGCCTGTAATCCCAGCACTCGGGAGGCAGAGACAGGAGGATTGCTGAGTTCGCGGCGGCTTGCCTGGGCACCATAGTGAGCTCAGGGCCAGCCTGAACTACAAAGCGAGACCCTGTCTCAAAAAAAAAAAAAATTTCCTAAGTTGTATTTTTTTTCTATTTATGTCTTTTGGTATGCTATATTTAATTTTACAATTTTCATGTAATGGATGGAACAGTGCAGGCTTTACCTTTTGATTTATACTTAATGAGTCATCTCTTTCTTAGAGATGAGTTATGCATTTACATTTTCTGAAATTTATTTTGAACTTCTCCACACACATTTATCATTTTACATTTCTTTTGGTATTGACACTAAGAATGGAAATTTACAGCTTCCACTCTCACAACTAAGCAATTGTCCTGGGATTAAAGAATATTTTTTACTTTTTCTCAGTAATGTAAAATGAAACAATTATTTTATTCTAATATTTTAAAATAGAATCTGTTTCTATGCTTCCCATAGAGTTAACCCATATCTTCTTTCATTCATTCCATGCTGATATAACTGTAACTTAATAATGCATCTAAATATCCAATTATATAAATCCTATATATCTCATTGATTTCTTTAATACTTTTCCTTAATATTTTTGGCCATGTATTACCTCTGCATAATTCTCCTCCAAATTTTATCGTTTCTGAGAAAGGGTTTCTGATCCATTCTTTTTTGGTTTGTTTTGAGACAGATTCTCCTTAAATAGCCCAGGCTGGCCTCAAACTCACGGTGATCCTCCTGCCACAGCCCACCACAAGCTGGCATCACAGAATATGCCACTATGCTGGCCTTCCTGGTCCGCTTGTCTTGTGTGTGGACCAGCTCTGGAAGTGCCTGTCCTTTTAAACTTCAGCTAAATGTTTTCCAGAACCTTTTCTCTCCAAATGACAGTGCCTTAGGTAGGAATGAGCCTGAAGGAGGCAAACGAAAAAGTGGCGAGAGTCTAGTTCTACTCCGTTGTTGTCTTTTGTACCAGAAACACCTTCCTTGCTGTTTCCCTGTGGAACAAACCAATCACTGCTACTCTAACTCTACCCTCTAGAACAGTCTCACGAAGAAGTGTTCATTCTCTCTTTGACCTTGTGACTTGTGTAACAAAACAAATATTAGCCTAGTTACAAAAAAAGAAAAAAAAGAAAATTAACTAGAGTAAAAAAAAAAATCAAATATCTACTAGAGATAAACTAAGTTAAATGAAGAAGGCTAAGATTTTCCCAGAACCACTATATCCCTGTCACTAGCTTGTGTGCCAACGTGGGGGCCTTGGGTAAGCGCTTCGGCCCTGCCCCAGCGGACCTGTGTACATCAACACCAGCACTGAGAACACGAATCGCCTGCCCCTGCTCCTGCTGTCAGCCACTAGAGCCCAGAAACTCCGGGGAGACTACGTTCTGATGTCCAACTCGGACCCAAGGTGATCTGCCGATCTGCACTGAAAATGCAGCTCAAGAAAATTCCTTTACTACAAGAGTCTAAAAGGAATACAGGCCTCACGTACACCATTAGCTTCTCCTACTAGAAAGACGATACGGTATTTACACACCTGTGTCCTATTTATTGCACTGATAAGTATGTCCTGGGTATTGTGAAATAGGAAGAAAATGTTCAAAGGAAAAAGGGAAAAGGAGGTAGGGGAAAGTACAGAAGGCAAATAAAAATTAGATGGTAAAAATAAAAAAGAAAGCAAAGCTTATGTATATAGGGGGTGGGAGGCTATGGGGAAAAATGAGAATCAAGATACACCGTGTACCAGTATAAATTCTCAATGTTGAATATGGCCATAGTGTATACATATGTATGTATGAAAAATTAAATGAAGATTTGTTTTTTAAAAATGAGCAAAGATTTATATAGCTTTAGGTAGACTAATAAAATAGTTGTATATAAAAAATCAGTGGGGAAAATGGAGTTATTACAACAGGTACCACAGTTTTACAAGGAACTACTGGGTCTGCTATGAACAACTATAAGCTCATGAACTGGAAAATCTGGAAGAAATGGTTAAATTCCTGGAAATAAGGGTACCAGGATAGAACCATGAATAAACAGAAAACCTGTGCAAGCCAATAACACACAAAATGAACAAAGTTGAATGAACTCAACAAAATTGAATGCATAGCAGAAAGTCTTCCAGCGAAGAAAGGCCCATGACTAGATGACTTCCCTGTGAAATTCTACCAATGAATAATCCCTACAATAAAAATTTTAAAAAAGTCATGACAGAAATTGAAGATGACATTCACAAAGGCACATACAACTAAAGAGCTGCACCCCACGCATTCCCATTTCTCAGGAATGTTGTTAGAATGTTTACATTAAACACAGTGATTTACAGATTCAGAGCAATCTCCGTAAAAATACCTATAATGTTCTTTTTTTTATTTGAGACAGGATCTTGCTTTACAGTTCAGGCTGGCTCTGAGCTCACCATGTAGCCCAGGCAAACTTTGAATTCAGCAGTCCTCCTGTCTCTGCCTCCCGAGTGCTGGGATGACAGGCGTGAGCCACCGTGCCCGGCACTGTGGTATGTGGTATTGATTGCTGGTGGGTGTGAGTCACCACGCCCAGCATTGTATGTGGCTACCGGGATCGAACTCAGGACCTTGTGCTTGTGAGGCAGGTGCCAGAACCACTGAGTTAAATCTCCGGCCCACCTATAATGTTCTTTACAGAACTGCAATTGTTAGGAAACCAACATGTTTCCAAATAGCCAGAAAAATCCTGAACAAAAAAATAAATAAATAAAAAGCTTATAGGAACCATGGTTCCTGATGTTAAGATATACTAGAGAGCTAAACCTGCATAGCACCAGCATACAGACCAATGGAGCAAAGTACAGAACCCAGAAATCACTGTTTTGTGACAGAGGAATCCAAAATATAGATTAGCGAAAAGGCAGCTTGACCCTGCAATAAATGGTTCTGAAAAATTTGGATATCCACCTGTAAAGGGTTGAAATTTGCCCCCCACCCAAAATGAAGCAAAACTCTAATTGTAAGAGTTGAAAATATGAAAATTTTTAGAATATATAGAAAGATAACATTTTAAAAATCAGTATAGGTGACAATTTCTTTTTCTTTTCTTTTCTTATTTTTTCCCTTCCTTCCTTCCTTCCTCCCTCCTCCCCCCCTCTCTCGACATGGTTTCACTTTGTAGTTCAGGCTGGCCCTGAGCTCACTATGTAGCTCAGGCAAGCCTCGAACTCAGCAATCCTCCTGCCTCTGCCCCCCCGAGTGCTGGGATTACAGGCGTGAGCCACCATGCCCAGCACCACGGCATGTGGTACTGATCGCTGGTGAGTGTGAGTCACTGTGCCCAGTATTGTTGTATGTGGTCACCAGGGAGCAAACTAGGGATTTTGTGCTAGCTAGGCAGGTGCTGAAACCACCGAGCTAAAAATCCGGCCCAAGGTGACAATTTCTAAAGGTGACGACACTAAAACCAGTAAAACCAGTAAAAGTAAAAACAGACAAATGGGATTGTATCCAACTAAGAAGCTTCTGTATAGCAAAGGAATTAATAGTGCGGAGACAACTTAAAAAATGGGAAAAATATTCAAAAACATTTCAGATGATCAGAGATTAACAGTATAGAATATAAAAGGCCTCAAAAAATTTGACAAAAAAAAATCGACCTTCACTGGAAGAAAGATCTCTCTTTGGTGCTGGGAAAATGGGCTCTCCATGGGCTGAATAGTAAAACTGTATCCTTCTCTCTCACCATGCACTAAACTAAAATCGAAATGGATCAAAGATTTCAATATTAAAACAAAAACACGAAATCCACTGGAAGATAAAATAGGTAGAACTCTTGAAGACATTGGTTATTAACAAAGATATTATGAACCAAAACCCAATCACACAGGAAATAAAACAAAAAATCAACATGATCAACTCATTAAAAAACTTTTGTGTAGCAAACAAAACCACCAGCAGAGTCAAGAGACAACACAGAATGTGGAAAAAAAAAATTTTTTTTTTTTTTGCCACTTGCTCCTCAGACAAAGAGCTAAGATCTAGAATATATATAAATAAAAATATCAGATTCCCCAAATTTAAAGATTCACTCCAAAAATGAGCATCTGAAATGAACAAATACTTTACAGATGAAGAAGTGCAAA
Organism: Thryonomys swinderianus; assembly: GCA_004025085.1. Classification (NCBI taxonomy): domain Eukaryota; kingdom Metazoa; phylum Chordata; class Mammalia; order Rodentia; family Thryonomyidae; genus Thryonomys; species Thryonomys swinderianus. Next base: position 40,886 of record PVIC010000332.1, on the reverse strand, counting down.
TGGCAAATAAAAGTATTTTTAAAATGTTCAACGTCACTGGTCATTCGACAGATGCAAGTTAGATCAACACTGAGATTCCCCCTCACTCCAGAAGGAAGGGTTGTCATCAAGAAATCAGTAACAATAAGTGAAATCAATAGATCACAGATAGACAATTTCCGGATCTTCTCTCTGGCATGAACATCTGTAGATGCAAATGAGTTCTAGAAAGTAGGACAGCTTTTATAGAGTGGAATATTTCTATAGGAAACTTGGTGTGGGAATGTGATGAGGGGAAGGAATAAATATGATACAGAAAGAAAATAAAAGCATGTATAAGGG
>PVIC010000332.1:0-40465 GCA_004025085.1 Thryonomys swinderianus | reverse complement strand
GAAATCAGTAACAGACGCTGGCGGGTCTGGGGGAGAAGCAACCCGGGGCCACTGTTAGTGGGGTGCAGCTTGGTGCTACTGCTGGGCAGGACAGTGTGGAGGCTCCTCAAAAAACTACAACTACAGGTTCCATTTGACCTGAGCTCACTGCTCCCCTTTCTTGTATCTTCCTGAAAGAATTAAAAGTATCACACCGCAGCGATGTATGGATATATGCACACACCTATGTTTATAGCAGCAAGGTTTGCAATAGCTAAATCTTGGAAAGAGCCCAACTGCCCAACAACCCATGAATGGATAAAAATGTGTGTGTGTGTGTGTTTTTAAATATACAACAGAGTACTGCTCTGCTGGAAAGAAAGATAAACGTGAGACATTTTTACCTAAATGGGCGCACCTTGAGACAGTGCTTGCTAGTGAAATAAACTGGACACTCGTGTTTAAATAAAACTCACTGTTTTTCTGGTGTGAGAAACTGAGAGTGTAAACAAGGAGCAGCATATATAAAGGGTACTGGGAAATGGGAAGAGAAATGTTCACATGAGAAGGGGAACAGGCAGGGGACAGGGAGAGGAAAGAAGGGAATGGAAAAAATGTAAACTAAGCTTTTGTAAACAAGGAGCGGAAGAGGGTTGAAGGGAGGGGAGGAGAGTGGGAAAAAAGCAGCAGCAGGATGCATCACGTACAGGTACAGCTTCCCTAGGATGAATCTCATCCTCATGTCTATCAAACATGCGCCCATAGACTTTTAAAAATCCAAACAATATGATAAAAAATAGGTGAATGATCTGAATAGACATTTCTCTAAAGAAGAAATGTAAATGACCAGTGGTTCCAAATTAAAAAAAAAAAAAAAAGTCACCAGGAAACTGCAGAGCAAAACCAGAATGAGATGGAAGTATCACTGTACTTAGAATGGCTGTTACCAAGTGACAAACAATAACACATTCTGGTGAGCATGTGAATAAGGAAACTTTTGTGGGGGTCCTGGTACTTCTTCCCTGAGTTTCATGCCAAGCCCAAGAATAGGGAAATCAATATAGCTGTCACAGCAACCAAATGCAGCAACATTTCTCAAAAAACTAAAAGCTTAAACTAAACCTCCGTACGATTTGGCCATCGCACGTTTGGGAGCCTATCCGAAGGCAATGAGGTCAACGGATAGCTGCTTCCTGACGGTGACGGCAGCACCCAGGTAACCCGGGCCTGTCACTCGCCGAGTGGGTAAACACTGGGTAAGACACGGTGAATAGTGAATACTGCTGCTAAACCATAAAAGAGCGAAGTCTTGTCTGTATCAAAAAGAACTGGAGGACATTCTGTTAAATGAAACAGACCCAACCCACAGAAACAGATGCCTCATGTTCTCCCTAATATGGGCAAGGATTTTCCCCCCCTAATGTACAGTAGTGATTTTTACCGGCTGTGAAGTTGAAAGGAGAAACCAGAGAGGGAGGTCCTTAAACACAGGAGTATGTGGCCACATTCTGTGGCACTGTGGGAGGACGAACGTTCACACCTGTAACTTTGTTTATGGAGAATGCTAAGACAAGGGACAGGGATTTAACTCAGATGGTGCAGCACCTGCCTTGCAAGCACAAGGGCCCAAGGGAGTTCAATCCCCAATACTGCAAAAAAAAAAAAAGGATGGAGTGAAAGTCTTTAAACTTAGAGAAGTGGCAAGGCAACAAACGTGCTGATTACCCTGATTTGGTTAGAACGCACTGCATACATGTGTTGAAATCCACTTGCCAGTGGTGTTGAACCTATGGCACGCGTGCAGCAGACAGCTGTTTGTTGTCAGTAAAAACTTGCAAAGGTTCGCCATCACTGTCCTGCACTCTACAGACATGTGAGATGTGAACAAAAATTTAAAAAGTACTACAAAACTGCCAGATAAAGTAAGAACATTTATTTTTAGTTAGTGATGGTATAATCTTTAATAAAACATGAACATCCATAAGATTGGACATACTGAGATTTGAAAGCTAATTTGAAAATAAAATGAGGAAAGTATGTTATTACATATTCCTTCTTGGTTTGTTTTAGTTTGAATTCGGAATACAATACCATTTAAATTAAGAAATAAAATGTGCAAGTTCTCATTATGATATTGAGGACAACTTTATCTTCAAATCCTTTAAAGACAAAAGGTATTTGATAGTATTGTTTCATTTTCTCCCAGATGTTAACAGCTGTTACCTTTGAATATGGATAACAAGTGTGGTTAATAGTTTTTCTGTTTTAAACTTATATTCCTAATAAATGTGTGTTCTATTGTCACATTTGGACTCTGATAGAATATTAAACAGCAGTTAAGTAACTTCCACATTTGTCCCTTCAGTTAATAGGAGAAAGTAAAACAAATGGTGCAAGTGAATTTTTGTAAGGTTTAAAATCAGGAAATCTTTTCTAGAATCTAGTTTTCAGACCCACAGTTTCAAGAATGGAGCTCAGGCCATGCCTTCCTCTTTCTGAAACCATTTCCAGATAAAAAATGAGCGGGAATGTAGTCTGCTAGGTGAGTTTCTCCAAATCTCAACTATCCTAAGAATAAACACATTCAATCAAATATTTGGGTAATCATCTTAGCATGTCTTCAGGGACTTAGTCAAAGAATTTTATAAGGGTTAGGACTCACTTGCTGTAGAACAACGTGAAGAATTCAGTATCTTCCAACAATTCTGGAAATCCCCTAAGTACAGGGCCACTGGACCTCCTGCCATATAGCATTTAATGTTATCACTTACTAATGATTACATTAATTTTAGCCTGTATAAAACTTTAATCCAATCCATTAGAATTGTTTATTATGAACTTGCTATGGGTTTTAAGTCACTTAGTTACATTAAAATTATCACTCAGAACGCAAATATAATTAATTAGCTGGTATTTCTGATTCTCTAGACTGTCATTTTCTGTAAGGTCTCCGCCATATCTTGCTTTTGATTTAGACCCATGGAGACAACCAGGAACATCGTGTCTGCAGCCAGGGGGCGTCTTTCCGTTCCTAGCTGGTGAATAAACTTTCAGAGGGGAGGATCCGCCGCGCTAGGTGCTACCAGTAGCTGCTTCGCCCTGGCCCTTACCATTCTGACTCTCTCACTTTATACTGGAAGCCAGTGTGTATCTTTAACCCTTTCGCCCACGTACAAAAGAGAAGTGTTTGCTCAAACACGTCAGATTTGCAGGTCTGCCCTTCTACCTCAGAAATAGGGCAGTATTTGACATGGTTTTACAGCCTTTTATTAATTTAAAAAGTGCTTATGGGAAGAAGCTTTGTTAAAACAGCCGGGGACACAATAGTAAACAAACAAAAACCAGAAAAATTTCTGCCATCAGAAAGATACAGTTTACAGGAAGGAGATGGAAAATTAAAAAAGGAAAACATACAAAAGTGATAGGTGGCCCTTGGGACAGCGACCTAGGAGGATGGCTCCGTTTGGGGACAGAGGGGTCACAGTGGAGCCTGTTACGGACAGACACACACTCCTTGGTGACAGTGTTCCTGCGCAGCCGCCAGGCGTGTGTAGGACCCACCACACTGGTCCATTTCCACACAACTGTCTTTTTCTGGTACAGTTTTGCGCATCTGTTTTGGTACAGTGCAATGCTGTAAGCGTCGCCGATTGTATTGTATAGTATTGTAGCTTTATGTTGTTATACACTGTAGGACTGCACGTAAGAGTTATGCAAATAAAAGCAAAGTCATCAAGTTGAAGTCTCCTTCTGCCGTTTCTTTCTTCAGAATATTGAAATACACATACTATACACAATTCCTCATTTAGCAGCCAAATCAGTTAATGACAACTGTAGAAATGGAGTCAGGGGCTGGGGATTCAGCTTAGTGGTTCCACCACCTGCCTACCAAGTGCAAGGTCCCTGGTTCGATCCCCAGTAACCACATAGAACAATACCAGGCGGGGTGACTGACACCCACCACAATCCAGCAATCAGGACCACATACCACAGTGCTGGGCGTGGTGGCTCACGCCTATAATCCCAGCACTCGGGAGGCAGAGACAGGAGGATTGCTGAGTTCCAGGCTTGCCTGGGCTGCATAGTGAGCTCAGGGCCAGCCTGAACTATAAAGCGAGACCCTGTCTCAAAAAAAAAAAAAAAAAAAAAAATGGAGCCAGAGGATTAATGATGGCATAGTTTTTTTTTTCTTTAAAAGAAATTAAAACATTTGTTTTCCCAAAGAAGATACAGCCTAAATTTGACTTGAGTTAAAGTCATCGTATTAAAGGGATACATGCATAACTATATATAGAGCAGAACAATTATTAATAACTCAATCTTAGAAATGGCCTATATGCTTATAACAGGTGAATGGAGAAAATGTGGCATTTATACATAACTCTACCATAAAGAAAGATAAACAAGGCATTTGTAGGTAAATGGATCCACCTTTACACCATAATATTAACTGAAATAAGTCAGACACACATAATAAGAAAGGGAGCTTTTTTTTCTCCCAAATGGAAAAGTGGACCAGAGATAAAGGGAGAAGTAGAAGGAGATGAAAAAATAATTGGGAAGAAAATAGAATGTTTGTAAATGTGAAGGGGTCCACGAGTTGAAAGGAGCAGGGCCGAGGAAGGACAGGCGTGTTACGTGTGTGCATCGGCGATGAACACGTGCTGCCAGAACAAGCGCAAGGTAATCATTATGTCCTGCAAAAATGCACCAATAAAAAATAAAAATGTGAGACTTAGCAGACAAAGAACAGGAACAAAAGAACCAGAGGAAAGAATAGCGTGGTATTTGGTGAACTGGAATTCATGAAGACGTTGGTGATGATGGGAAGAGGTTAAGACTTTGACCACCAGTTAGGATTTTTTAAAAAAATGTTGTCAGTGGAGATTAAAATAGTTAAGTAATCCATGTGACAGTTGATTGTGTCAACCTGTATAAGAAACACCCAATTTGTCTGGTTCAGCACAATTCTGGGTGTGGAAAACACATGCCGGGGAGTATTGTCTCCAGGATGACATAAAAGGGAAATGAAGGAGCCACAGTCTTTACTTTCACCTTGACATTGTGTCCTGGCTTCCGGCGGAGCCTCTTCAACACGCCTGGCCTCCAGACACGGGCTCGCGTGGCCGGTAACACGCTGAGCAGGCCTCAGCTGGGTCTTTTGGACCCCAGGGCGTTTCCCCATTCCTGCCTTTGGGTGGCTACGGCCAGCCATTTCTCCAGCGAGTACTGCCTGAAACAATCCACTTGTGCTCGTTGAATTCTTTTAAAGAGCTTGTATTGTTGTGATGTAAAAGTGAATACCAACAGCTGAATTAAAAATTATAATTATCTTTAAGCATGAAGATTTTGCCTACAGGTGATTACAAAACTTCTAGGAACCCGTACATTTCCTTTCAAAAGTGTTAGTCTATCTAATTTTTATTCTCCAGCATAGTATTTTTAAAACACTACTGTAAACAAGAACTAAGACTTAAATAAATCATTTTTAATTTGTTGGTTTATTACCTCAACTCATTTGAAAAACAGCTTCTTGTTTATCCTCGTTTATGGATCTAACTTTAAGAAAAATTTCATTTCTAATTCCTATTATATAGACACTAGAAGGAATTTTATTAATGTTTTTTAATACAATACACTAGTCATTTAATACTATTCAACATAAAAACCCCAATTTGTTTTCCCCAAGATTTGCTAAATGGGTAAAAGTCCAAATCCAAAGAGAAGGGCATTCTCCTGTAAGTTGCAAATTTTCTTGATCCACTGGCCTTCACGTCCAGGAAGTGAGGCTCTGGTCTAGGTCCTGTGCTACCCGTCTGTCCACGCACTCCCCTTGGTGAGCTACAATCTAATAAAAATATATGATTTGGCTCAGAGGCACAATAAATGGTTTTGAGGGTGGATGGGATTCATACTGCTTCTGTCAGTGACCCACAGACATGGCAAGGGTTGGGACAGGAAGGAGGGACAGGATCTGGGTACCCAGCCAGACAAGCAAGTACTCTGGGAGCCAGTAATCGATTACTGAATGTGATGTCTATTACAGAAAATCTGAGTTTAGGAAGCTTCTGTGTTTTTATCTCAAATTTAGTGTCTAGATATTGTTTAATATTTTAAATAATCATAAAATTGAGCAAAGGAACTGTCAGTGTCTAAGTCAAAGAATGAAAAAAAGTAACACATTCACTGTCCACATTGTTACTATGGCGGTAAAAGTGCCATGTACTGTAGTTATCATGTATTTAATTATATAGTTATGTCTAAAATTGGTTTGCATATAAAGAGAACAGGTGGTAAAGAAACAGGGCTCGTCCTTCAAGTTTTAGCTGGGGTTCAACAGGAGAGGTATTTGCATATTTACCGTGGCATCACTCCTGGAAGACGTTCAGTGCTTCCAAAACACACAGAGATGCGGGTCATCTTTCTTTCTCAATCGCTTCATTAAGAAGTATCTTTTCTCAGGTGATAAAACTCACAAGCTAAATTAAATTGCATTCTAATCATTGCTAAGATGCATGAGCAAGAATAATGTGATCACAGTACTTGAAGTTTTTGATTTATAACTAAGCTGTTCTGTACTTATAAGACTGCAGGCTCAGAGGAAGGGTGATGAATCATTACAAGTGTCTGTCTGGGAGATGTCAACAGACTAGGTAAGGCAGACAGAGAGAGAGGGGAGGAAGAATGGGCATCCCTGCCTATGAGAAATTTCTCAATTAAAAAGAACCTGTCAAGGGCAGAGGATTTAGCTCAAGTGGTACCGTGCCAACCTTGGACGCACAAGGGCCCAAGTTCAATCCCCAGTACTGAAAAACAAAAACAAAAACAAAAATCCTGTCCATAGCATATAAATCCAGTGCTACAGAAACAATTATTAAAATTTTAAAACTGTCGAGTAAAACTACAAAGAAACCATAATGCTGGAAATTCATGAGTAGAAGGCAGATTATCCACAGAAGCACTGATTATTAAATTATTCATATCCAACTATAGCTTAGTGATCTACCCTTACACATGAAGACTTTAGAAAAGCAAATTTAAGAAAATAAATTAGAAATGTAACCCATTATTAATGGAACTGGCTTTAAAAAAAAAAAACCACACATTGTTTAACTGACACTTTGCCAATACAAAAATAAGCATCCACAGAATGTTTATTTACTATTTAAATTATTCCACATTTTTACATACTGTGAACAGAAAATATAGTTTACCCACACACAGAAGCAAATAAGTGCATTTTTTCAAACATTAAAAATCATAATCAAATCTGTACAACAGATAAATAAATGTATGCTCTAGCAGTTAGCTTATAAAAAACATGTATTGCCCACAGTCACCAGTTCACTTAAAACTCTACATTTCAATTGTAACAAGTTGACTCAACTATGCCACACGTTTAGATTGATAAATACTTTTAAAAGTAGGAGGGGAAAATAGGAAATATGAAAACAGCCATAAAGAGTTTTCCAAACATTGGAAACAATGTACAAAAATTAATCAGGGGAATATACCATGGATCCACAGGGTGACCCACGTCACCCCATATAACTCATGGAAAACAACAAAAGAACGTTTGGATTGGAAAGGAAATTTGGCCTCTTCATCAAAAAAAACAAAAACAAAAACAAAACACACGAACTATAACGAAACCCTGTCATGGAGCCTTAAAGCAACTCTGTGAGAGGAAGGTGAACTAGGAGTTAGGCTTATATTCCTGAAAAACCACAGCTAGGACAAAAATCATGTGAGGAAACATATGTCAGAATACGAATACATATAAATTAAAGGCATATTGTTTATCACTCCACATCATTGCACACATAAGAAAGCAATACTGTAAATCATTCATGAGTTAAAAAAGTGTTCAGTGAAGCAGTAAGTTCCACTGTGAACAGAGCTGCAGACAGTCTCATTACCACAAATTTAGTAAATATCAAAACACTCAGTGGTGTCACTAAACTGACTAAATTATTATCTATACTCTTTGCTGGAAAAGTAATCATTTCCCTGCCTTCATATGTTAACTTAAAATCATTTATAAATGCTTCTATAGATCCAGTAGAAAAGACTTCTCACGTGCAATCCTGTATGATGCATTCTGGTTCATTTTTTTAAAGTATTTCACATTGAATATGTACATCGCCAATATATACAACCAAGCATGTTCAGCAGACATCACAAAACTGTCCTGTTGTCACATATTATTTTTATACAAACATTTACATCTCAAGATAGATGCCTTTTTCCTCCAGGCAAACACAAAGAAAGCCTGAAGTTTCAGTTCTTTAGGGCTGGAGTAACCTAATGTCTTGATTTATCCTGAATGGATGATAAGACGAGCAGTCCACAAAAGAATGCAGCCACACATGCCAATCTCTTCAAGAGAGATGAATTATCTTTAGGAATAAAAATCTGTGCAAGATCATTAGTAATCTGGGAGATTTCGTGTGCCACACAGACAAAGATGAAAGTGCTGACAATGATGTTGAGCACTGGGTTTCCGGGTATCAGCACCAAGATGCCCCTTGTGTCCGCTGCCAGCCATATGTGGTATTGGCAAATAAACAGCTAGGGGAAAACAGATTGAAAATTAGGTATGTTCACAGGGCCTACCTTTCCTAAGTTAAATAATTGACGGCACAAAACAATCTTCCCAAACCATCTAATTTTGCCTCACTATCGGCCCTGCAAGGAATCCTTCAGAATTTGCACCTCAGAATTCCTCCCTTTATACATTCTTCCTACAAATGAGTCTGAAGAAAAATAAAACAGACTCATTAACTCAAAGGAAAATTCGTTTCCCTGTTTGAAAAGACAACCTAATAAATCTCACAAACTATACCCATTATGATTACATGAACTATTTTAAAACATTCTATTTCAAGTAATAAAACTCAAACTACACAGAATACACTTCAAAGTCTATCATTTAAACTGATTTTGTAGATAAATTACACATTATATATCTCATACAAAAGATAATGAGTTTAAATATCTTCTCACAATTACCAGTTTTGATAAAGGTGAATTTTAGTGTGGTAAACTTCACTCATCTTAATTCTGGGAATCCAGTATTGAATAATGGAGATGGATCACAAATCAGAATCCACCTAGCTTCTTTTTTTTTTTTTTTTTTTGAGACAGGGTCTTGCTTTGTAGTTCAGGCTGGCCCTAGGCTTACAATGTAGCTCAGGCAAGCCTCGAACTCCACAGTCCTCCTGCCTCTGTCTCCCGAATGCTGGAATGACAGGCTCATGTTACTAAGCCCGGCATTTGTGACATATGGTACTGATTGCCGGTGGGCGTGAGCCACCATGCCCAGTATTGGTGTATGTGGCTACCAGGGATTGAACCAGGGACCTTGCACTTGCTGGGCAGGTGCGGAACCACTGAGCTAAATCCCTGGCCCTTCATTTCCTTTTTATCTGTTCTAATAATTTTCCTCTCCTAAGTCCAGCATCTTAGCTGTGCTCAAAGCTTCAGACAGGATGAGGGATGTTTTCAGAGTCTTCTACATCTAGTCACACAAGAAAGCACAACACCCACGTACTGACCTCTAATGAAATTCTTCCAAACCAAGCAAAGAACGAACTGTAAACTGAGCGGGCATATCCAGGGATGTTCCTTATTAGGATGAAGGCTAAAATCTAAGGAAAAACAATGAAGGGGAACATCATTAATATATTTATAAAAGGCAATTTGTGAGAAGCACTCCTTTAAGTGTTAACTTTCCTTAATGCTCTTCAATGTGACACCTATGGAATCTCTAGAAGAAAGTACTGGCAAGTCTGTGGTCGGTTAGTCCAACCAGACCCGGTAAGTCAACTGCTGTCTGTACACCGCAGGCCAAGGCAGACTCGAAGTTACACAGGCTGAGTGTTTTCTGTATAAGGAGAAAACATAAACCTCCCTTAGCCTCTGTGTGCTGAAAGCTGCTATCATTTATGACGCAGAACCGCAGAGAATCTGTGACGCAGTTTTGCTCCTATGTAAAGCGTTTGTTATGTCGGCAGCTCCCGTCTCTCCGCTTGTTTCCGAGTCGCCTTGTTTGCCGGCCTCACGTGGGTAGTGGCCTGGCCACGAACGGCCACACGCTCGCTCGGCGTGGCTGGGCCGATGGACGCCATCCCGCGCTGCAGCGTCTCTGGAAAGTTTTACCCACGAGAAGAGCCTCCGGCGTGTGTCTCCCGAGCCTTCGTCCCTCTTCCCTACCCTTCGCGCCGGGGGATCAGTCCCGCACTCTCTGCCCTTCCGCGTCAGTCTCCTACCCACTGTCCAGCCGCACGAAGCAAAGGACTCTCTTCAGGACTCACGCAGAAGCAGGGAATCCCAAGCGCCAAAGGGGTCACCGCGCTTGTAACTCTTTCAAAAACGTTTGCTTAAAGAGGACTGGAAAACCTGTCTGTAATTTGGAGCAATATCTATAGTCAGTAATCACCCTGGGTTCTTGTCAAAAGACTAGGAAGGCTCCGGCATCATCAAAGGTCTGAAGTGAGATGTGTGGATAACCCCGCTGTGGGGAAACGGGAAGCAGAGTGAACTGCGAGGCCGTGTGCGGCTCGGCGGCCCCGCGGGCGCTGTTCAAGACAGGAGCGAGCAGGAGCCGGGCGGGGCGTCGCCCAGAGCGCGGGCAGCGGCCTCTCACAGCGCGGGGCGGACAGCGCTGGCAACAGTGCTTGCTTCTCCCGATGCTCCGCGAGGCGACGGCTCTCGCAGGCGCTCGGGGGACGGGGCGTGCGTGGCCGGGCCGCGGGAGCTGCAGCCGGGCCAGGAGCGCCTCTGCCGGCACGCGCGTCCTCTGCCCGGCCGCCGGGTCTGCCGCGACGTTCGCGGGGTCCTGGTGAGCTACTGCTCTCCGCGGGACTCACCGCGGTCCGCGGGAACGCGGCGGGAAGGCCGCACACGGTGCTGCAAGCTGTGTTCGGAGAACTGTCACCCGCCTGGCGCTAGTGAGCCCTGCAGGAAAGTTCAAAGCAATGACCGAGTCCTGCGCTGAGGCGGGAGGAGACCCGGCCGGACGGCGCCTGCGGGGCGCCCCCTCCCAGGCTCCGGCTCGGACAGCGCCGACCCCCAGGACCCTCCTCTGCCGCCCGAGAGGAAGGGATGCCATGTTTACACAGCGGTCTGTGCCTAGGCATTGTCACGCTGGGCACGATGACCTGGGATGTCCTGCGCCCCGCGGTGGTATAGCTCTGCCCGAAGTAACGCGCCTGGAGCGGTTTCCGGCCAGTCGTCAGCACACAGTTCCCTGGGTCTGAGGTCCATGAGGGCCTACATGCCCTTGCTTCATTGTGTGTGTGTGTGTTAAAACAGGTCTTGTTAGGTAATTCAGGCTGGTCTTGAATTCACCATTATATAGCCCGGGCTTCTCTGGAACTCACAGCAACCCTCCTGTCTCAGCCTCTTGGCGGCTGGGATTAGCAGCAGGTGGCACCACGTCCCGCTGGGGCACACAGTCTTGCTGCACACCGTGTCTGCATGCTTCCATTCTATTCCATTCTCAGGGCAGCCCTCTACGAGCCCTGACGACCTTCCTTGCGGGTTATCACATCCTCCTCATGCTTAGGCGCTTACTGCATAGTTACCATGTGTGAGGAGGAAGGTCTAAGGCAGGAGCTACACCTGAGCTCGCTTACACTGCCGTCTCCCTTGATGCAGTATCTAATACACAGGAAGTATCAAAATTTGTAAAATGAGTAAGAAACTTAAATGAATGAATGTCTGTATCTCTGTTAGAGTTATACATTTCTTGAGGACAAAAGATGTGTGTTAATATTGAGTTTCTCCTACATGGCACAGTTCATACCACATAGTAGGTAATAACTACAAAAAAAGAATAAATTTAAAATCAAATATGCAAATATAAAATTTAGAGGATTGAAATGAGCAAACTTAATGAGACAGTCAAGAGCCAGATGAATCAGAAATGAGGAACATATTTGAGCATAATAACACTGTTATAGGAAAACCAATGGAACAGAAATCCAGATAACAGCCAGATTGACAAGGTGACTATTAAAAATGGTAGTGACGCCGGGTGTGGCGGCTCACGCCTGTCATCCCAGCACTCGGGAGGCAGAGACAGGAGGATTGCTGAGTTCGAAGCTTGCCTGGGTTACATAGTGAGCTCAGTGCCAGCCTGAACTACGAAGCGAAACCCTGTCTCAAAAAAAAAAAAAAAAAAGGTAGTGACTATAAAACTATTGCAGAAAAGAGCAACCGTCTTTTGTGTATCCCACAAATCCCAGTGTAATCTAATGTCTGAGAAAATCATGCACAATTGCCTTAGAATATTTACTCTAGTGAATGACTATTTTTAATTTTAAAAGGCTTCTTTTGCCCAAGATACCTATTAACTTGAAGCCCATGAATGAATTTCTCTCGGGCCGCAACAAAGTAACGCAGCAGTTAGGGGCAAAGGTGCAGCCCAGCAGCCCAGCACGGGACGCGGGGCGGGACAGCCCCCTGGCGACCCGGCCTCCCCGGGAGCTGCGCTCCGAGGCGGGTGACCCCACACCCAGGGTGCTGAGGGCGGAGCCTCTGAACGCGTCGGGCAGGTTCCTAAGTTACAGCCCTGAGCTGGATCATTTTCAAACATTCATCATGGTGACCTCTGGAGGAGATTTTAGTAACCCCATGGCTACAGAAGCACAGAAACATTAAGCAACAGGCCCACGTGTTCTGGAGTTTGAACTTAAAGCTGTCTCTGAGGATTGTTCTCTTACAGCTGGGCTGGGGCAGCACGTCTGTGGTCCCAGCACCTGGAAGCGGGCAGGAGGACTGCGACGAGTTCGAGGCCAGCCTGTGTTAAGTGCAGGGCCTTTGCCTCGAAGCAATCCACCCTTTCCCCTAAAAGAGAACATGTGCTTATCAAAAATTTAGAAGTAACCTTCTCCCCAGATCGAGACACTTACCTGGACCACAGACACCGAAGGGTGCAGTTCATTGCAGTCGGCTTTGTTCTTGCAGCTGCTGGCCCAGATGGAGTAGGTCTGCAACAGGGAAGGGCGGGGCTGCTCACAGTCCTCTCTGCACCGCAGCAGAGCGCTGCGCGGCAACCCGACACGAGAGCGCCGGCGTCCCGCAGGTCCGTCCGCACAGGTCCCGACACCCGCCGCGCACCCGAGGGGCGCACAGCGGGCGGGACTTGCCCTCTTCAGACAAGGGTGACTGCGAGGCACGGCTGGCTCTTCTAGCCCCTCTCCATGGATTTTTTTCTCAAATTAGTGACTTTCAAAATTCATATTTCACTTGAGTTCTGTTAGTCTACAGAGTTAACCTCCCCACACATTTTCTTTGGAATTTATGCGAAATTATGAGGGTCCAGTCTCGTGGTGGAAGCTGCCTGGTACAAGCAGGTGCTAGGCTTAATCGCCAGCGCCATCAAACACACAGAATGTAAAAAAACAAACAACCCCAAAACCTCCGCCCCCCAAAAAAAACCAACAGGATAGAACTTATGTCTAACTAGAAAAAAAATCAGGTTAAAAAAAATTAAGAAACAAATATCTATTATTTGAAAGTGCTTACATTCCCACATCTTAAAGTTAACTTCCGTATCACTTAAGGTTCTAGAAAATTAGAAGGTTATACTTCAAAACTTACCAAGAAAGAAACTACTGAAATGAACAACAGAAAGTTTGAAATTTTGTTTGAGAACAGAGGTTCACCCTTTCCTTCAGAAAGTATTTGGCGTTTCTGTAAAGTCAGATAAATGAAAGCAAACAGCATTCCGTGGAAAACTACCTGGAAAAAGAGGGAGAATTTCTTTTAAACAGTAACTTTTCACTTACTAGCAAAAATATGTTGTTAATGAGAACTGAATTAACAATAGTGAGCAGGTTAAAAACTTAAACGTTCGAAGTTCCTACAAAGAATTTAAACTTCTAGAGCACAGTTTCCAAAAGTCAAACGAAGCTTATGACTGTCAGAAACCATCAGAAGCAGATAAGAACATGCCTCCTGCAAAACATGCGATGAACTGATTAAGAGCAGCCCAGCAGCATGAAAAATAACAAAAGCTGTTTGACTTTATTTCATTTTAGTTCCTGTCTTGAAGGGCTTGTGTATGCTAAGGAGACACCTTTCCACTGAGCTATTCTCCTATCCCCAACATTTAAAAAATAAGAAGCTCTCCTAAACACATACGATGAAATGTAAATATACCCCAAATGATAAAATTAATTTCATACCGATCCTTTCAGTAAAATAAAAGCAATACTATCAGCAAGTCATAATTGTAAAAAGGAACAGACACACAGAAGAGTGAAAAATATTCAGAAGTACCTAAGTTTTCCTTACAAGGACAGAAATAAACATAGAGTTCATGCACATTATTACTGTAACAGACTGAATGTCTGTATTTCCCTAAAGCCCATGGATCGAAATCGAACCCTCCATGTGACAGCTTTGAAGGTGGAGCCTCTGAGCAGCGATGAGGTCATGAGGACAGGCCTCCAGGACTCGGGTCACCCCGAGTCGCTCCCTGGGCCCCTCTACCGTGCGAGGACACAGCAGGGACAGGACGCCCGTGAGCCAGGAAGTGGCCCTCACAGACACCACCTCTGCCAGTACCTTCGGCTTAGACTTCCCAGGCTCCTACAGTGGCAAGAAGTACACTTTTCTTCTTTCTTAGGAGCCACCTTGTCTATGGTATTCTGCTATACGGTACCCCAAACGAACTCAGTGCACCACAGTAGAGTGTTCTAGTGAGACTAGCAAAGACTAGCGAAGACGGGGAGGTGCTTGGGTCCTGGGACGGAGGCCTGCCACGGGACAGGCGCTAGGGACGCAGCTGTTGAATCAGAGGAAAAGAAAAGGGGGAAAGAATGAAGTAGCTGATATTTATTTAGTGTATATTATTTTCCAAACTGCTGCACTAAATAGATCTTTATATCTTCTCAGACAACTGATTCCTGACCATGTTTCAAGATTAAGTTCATAACATATTGTTTCTTCTTTGTATCCATCTACCACCAAATCCATACGGTAAGTACTGATCTGGGTTTTCAGTGACTAGATGGTTAGGCTTATAAGCCTGGTGGTGTGTCTTCTTTCTATGTCTACGTGACATCAACAACTAGGACACATATTCAGGCTCAGTTAACTGCTGTTTTGAATGGATGAAACATATGTATCATCTGTAAGTCAAAACTGAACATTTCCACAATATTTTCCTGCTGAGATATATGTGCGGGCAAGGAATAGATTGTTTCACTCAATCAACCTATTTCTTTACTGTAAAACCAAAGAAAAGTAGATTTAGAAACCTAAGTCATTTTCTAATAATTTAAAATGGCAAAATATTGCAAAGTAAATACATACGTAACGGTCTAACCTCCATCTGAACCACCATTCATATACATTCCCTTTCAGCTCAAAACACTTGGACACTGGCCAAAGAGAAAAGATCTTCTCAAACGCACCCTGAGAAAAGGAATCCAAAAAAATTAAGATGATGAGTTAATACCTGTTTTGCAATTCTATTACAGACTAGTTATGCAAGTCATTCACATTGTGTAAATGTTATTAATTTCATTTCAAATGTGACTACATCTAAATGTCTTTTTAAAATAAATTTACCACTGGTCAATAATTTTTATCCTTATGTGCACTTCACATAAAAGCTACTAAGGCTACAAAATTTTTAAGAACTTAGTACCTGGAAAATTATTCTATATAAAAATTAAGATCTAGTATATAAAACAGCTGATGATTACTACTGAAAAAATACAAATAGTTCAATAATCCTTAAGGTTATAATACTGTTTTTCTTTCTCTAAATGTCCATAGTGTCTGACGTCTCTAATTAACTGCTATGGTTAAATGAGTCTTCTGAACCAACCACCTTGATCAACCACACGCCAGGGCCATGACAGCCCTGGACAGAGCGCGAGTTCGCCCGGGTGGAGTCAGTGAATGGGCCCTGCAGTAACCTGACAGCTCAGACTCTGGGAGTGGAGGGACAGAAGTCTCCAGTACATTCCTGCACATTAATGAAGCCTTTAAATAAGAGAACAAACACTTCAGTTTTCCAGATGAAAGGATGACAAACTCTAGTAAGGAAGCTGCATTATTAGACTTAATATCACAACATAAAAAAAGTGACATCATAGTTTTTAAAGTTATTAAAAAACAAAGAAAAATAATAAAAATGTCCTCTTGACCACAGAACACATTAAAATAGACAATATAAAAACCTGGGCCTTAGAAAATGGTGAATGATTCTTACCGAGAGTTGCAATCTGAGCTGCTCTGGAATTTGTACACGTATATAATCTCAATAAAAATATGGAGATAATATAAATACAAATACTATACAGGACCCTGTAAGTACATGTTATATGCAGTTTACCTCTGACATATCTTAACATGATGTCGTTTTATAAATTAAAATTTTATTTCTAATGAAAGATTTATTTTTATGTGATCTATAAACTTGCATTTATTGAGCATTCATTTTTGAAAAAAGAGGGGGCTGCACTGGGCTCCGCGTCGCTCATGTCTGTCCGGCAGCGACCCGGACCCAAGGGACCCCAGGCCGGGAAATCTTCTCAGGCCCACTGACTCCCGCCCGCTCTCCTTTCTTTCCCTCAGAAGCGTCCCCGAGGGCTGGGAGTGTCAGCGAACAGCTGCCAGTGCTTGCTGCTGCTCCCTCTTTCTGATGTACCCGGCAGTTTCTTTTCTTTGACTTACCACCTAGCCAAAGTATCTTGAATGTCACGCAGAAAAACGTACGTTTTAAATACTTTTAAGTCTGAAGATAAGTACCCCAGCCTATAAAAGGCTTTTGCAAGCAAACACACACACACACACACACACACACACACACACACACACACACACACACACACGGCTCTTAGAGCCTTTACACCTGACACAGCCATGTAACAAAAGTGCAGGAGACGTGGGGCCCTGCAGGGCAGGAGACGCTGCAGGCCGGGGATGGCAAAGTGTTCAGAGCTGTCAGTGCTTACAGCCCCTTGGCACGCGGGCTACAGCTTTGTCACTACTGCTCAGGACATTCAAATTAAAATATTTCACCATAAATATCATGTGCTGAAAAGTATGTCTGCCTAATAAACTCAGCCAGCAGGTAGCTGTCTGTGACCCTGCTTGAAGAGAAATTCTCAACCACTGCATCAGTGGGATAAAAGGTCAGAGGTAGGAAAATGACCCAGCATTTTATTCAATTAAATGTATGACACATGTATAAACCTCTCTGCAGCTACGCTGGTTTTACTGTCTGCCAAAATTTTGCTTTATGTAGTTATAGAAACATCAAGTTAACAGGTTGATGCAATGAATAATGCACAAACCAAGTTGCAAATTCTGTCAAGAGAATTCTGATCCCCACTTAAGAGCAGCGTCTTATGAGAGGCATTCAATAAACGTGTGATTGATCAGAGTCAAGTAAAGTGGGCCTTGAACAGCTGCCAGAGCAAGAGCTTTAAATCGCTCTTAGAACAAAACAGTGGTAACAAAAGTAGAAAGGCCTCCAAAGAACGACCCTGGGTAGCCAGCAACCGAGTGACACTTTTATTATAGTCATTTAAAAAATGAAGCTAAAAACCTCCTGACTCTTCTCACATTCTTTAAGAGATGTGAACTTTAAAATATTACAAAATATAAATGGAAAAGACTGTACAAACCTGAGAATATGCCAAAAAACAGACGCATAACAGCAAAAAGGCCAGTTTCAATAGTAAGCCCAAATGCCAGAGACAATTTCCTAAGAGAGAAAATACTTAGTTTACTATGAATATAAATTTATATAAGAAAACACAGTAAATACTCTGTAATATTTTTTATATCCCGAATAACCCTCAAAATAAGTTAAGGTTTCTTAAAGGGATATACAAAATAGGTAGTACAAATTACGGGGAGGGAGCAAAAGGCATACAAAGCAGAGATTTTTGCTAGGAAAGAGGCTACAACATGTAACTGATACCCTAACACACTCGCCTCACAAGTACTATAAGTGTGTTTAAAAATTTCCTTGTCGTGAACCATACCTATTTGTTACTGCAAGTTACAACAAAATATAGAATAAAGTGTTCAGTGTAATGCTAAGACTCACGTGTAACTTAGACAAGTTGTTTAAAGTTGCAAGAAGAGAGCTTAAATTTTCTAATGGGTAAGATTTAACCGTAGCACATAACATATCCATATTTTAAATTTTGTTTTCAAAGTTTATGCATGTTGATTATTTAATTAATATGTGAGGTCTGTGTATAGTCATTCTGCTACAGAGGCTTCCACATAGAGCTCTAATAGTAGACAGATCTCATCCCCATCCTGAAAGGTTAATATATGGTGGAAGCTGATGAAAAAAGTTTTTGAAATATAATACTAGTTCAAAGCTAGCTACATTCTTAAAACTAAAAAAATCTTTTTCCAAAAAAGGGGAAGATTTCATGTAAATAATATGACCTGGGGGAAAAAGCACTAAGATAAAGGTCTGTGGCCTTACTCTGAACATGGTCACAGGCGATGGGAATCCTGAAAATGACAACTTTTTGGCTCCTTGATTTCTTTATACAAAACAAGTTAGAGTCATCTGGAGACAAATTTTATATATATATATATTTTTTTATATATATATATATTTTATATATATATATATATATATATATTTTTTTTTTTTTTAGACAGGGTCTCGCTTTGTAGTTCAGGCTGGCCCTGAGCTCACCATGGTGCCCAGGCAAGCCGCCGCGAACTCAGCAATCCTCCTGTCTCTGCCTCCCGAGTGCTGGGATTACAGGCGTGAGCCACCACGCCGGCACTGTGTTATGCGGTGTTGATTGTTGGTGGGTGTGAGTCTCCACGCCCAGCATTATATGTGGTTATTGGGGACTGAACTCAGGACCTTGCGCTTGCGAGGCAGGCGCCGGAACCACTGAGCTAACCCTCCGGCCTGAGACAAATTATATTAATGCGTTTAAACTTGGACATAAAAGACTGTTTTGCAAATGAATGTTTAGTAAAAACCCACAAACATATAAGAAATCAAAAGTAAGAGAACTGCCAAGATTGAAGCAGGACACAGGGGTCTGAAACTTTATTTGGGTTTCTTTTCTCTTCCAAATAATTCTGCCTCTGGTTCTGTGCAAGGCAGTCTGAAAATTGTTTCAATTAGTAAATACATGAAATTTTTTGAAAAATTTTAATTTTAAAAAGAAAAACCAAATATAAATATAAACTAGTATTCTACTACATTATAATGTATTACAACATATTATATACTGCTGTGAAAGACAGCTTTAACATTTTAGAAATATAGCTTAAGAACAAAATTCAAAATGTCAAAACTTCACATAAATTTAAGCTGCCTACATCTCTTAATAAAAACCATTAGCAGCAAAGACATTATACATCGAAAGAATGTTTATTAACATTAGTAAGATAGTATATTTACCGTTTGCTTTTTTTTGGGTTATCTGTGGCCACAATGCTAAAGTAACATATATGACCATAAACCATACAGTGACCAAGGGGACAAAGTAATAGAACTGATAAGGCCGATCCATTACTATACATAACACCACTACTAGGAAATTGAGACGAAATAAGACCTATTAAAAAGGAGAAGAAAATGGTTTTCATTTCAGGTTTTATGAAAAGCAAACAAAGATTTTCTCTGAGAATATTAACATTTAAGACTCAAATAATGACAAGTGTATTTTACTAACCTCCAAAGTTATATTTGTCTTAGAAACACTATAAAGAGTTGAATATAAAATATTTATGCACCATAATAATAACTAAATCCCAGCAAAGCGCAGCCTGAGGTACATGTACTCTAGCTATAACTATAATACTGTTAAATGCCAGGGTAAAAATTGTAAGCCTCCCTCCTAAGGCCACAGTTTATAAGAATACATTAGGTTATCCCAAGAAAGGGTGTCTGATATTCATTCATACCACTGACATTAAACTGAGAGTTGCTGTAGATAAAATAGTATTACTCAAAACATCTTTAGGACCTTTGTAACAGTTACTGCAGATATCAGGTGGAAATCATCCTAAGAACCCAAAATTTGAATTGATTGATATTAGTGGTGTGATCCTGGGGAAAACTTTTATCAGTTTCTTCATCCAAAAAGGAAGATAGCTCAGAAGTAATTAAAGTGTTTAAAAATTGCTTAACACAAGATAGAAAGTTAAAAACTATTAATCCTCAAGAAGAAAAAAGCATATGTTATAACCTAGGTAACTGTACATTTCTACAAAACTAAAGTGAATCACCAATGTTGTTCCTTATGTATCAGTGCTTTTACAATGCACCTAAATTATATTTTCCTAATACATTATGTATCTCAGCTTACTAAACACAGAAATATAATTTTGAAGTGCTATTTTATCAATTCAAATTACTCATTGTTTCATAATGGCCAAATTTAGGTTTGGCCTAGAGGCATGCTGGATTGCAAGAAAAAGAAAATAATGAAATACATTCCCACCTGACATACTCTATGAATTCCAAAGTCTCCCTTGATCCAAAAGTATGAGAAATGTCCATACCCTGTCTGAAACAGATATGCAGCAACCAGAACTCTAATGTGCATGTACACAGGCAAAAACTGTTGAAAAAATAAATGGGTTAACTACATAATGGGATAAACTATACCATTAAATATTATAACAAATGCATCAATTGTCACTTCTATTTGGTATTAGGAAAACAAAAAGATTTATTCTCCAAAGTTAGACATTCTAGAAGGAATTTCAAAAATGCAGACTGAGGAATCACATAATCCCAGTTTCACATTTTAGTTCTGTCAGTCCCAGCTATCTAACTTTAAGTTCCCTAACCTAGAAAATGAGACTAGCATCTTTTCCTTAAAGGGTTTTTGCAAGGAATGAATAGTAAGCTTAGTATATTAACTTATATTCAGAATTCTATATGATAGTGATAACTAGTAATCCCCACATGTGAAATCCTAATTACCCTGGATTTCAGATTTTCTAACAAGATGAGAAACAAATTAATCATAAAATATTAAATAAAATAGTAAAATGACTATAATATTCACTTAGCAAAAACCATATTTTCAAAAACATGCAAGCAAAATTTAGAAATACTATGTCATTTCTCCCCATTCTTCTACATGAAACAATGTTGTTTACATTACTGTATCACTGACCGTATCATGGTCAAGGTGCTTAGAGCATTTACTGTGGTTTCATATCTTCACTTTTGAGTTGAAATATAACACACATATTAGAAGAGCCACTGGAAACGTTACCTCATTCCTATTAGTCCCTATAATCTTAGAACACTGTCCTTCCACCTGTCCACTGGCTACTGACTGTTGGGGTGGACATTCAGCATCTCCACAGCATATCCAGTATGCTACTGCTTCTTAATACGATCCTTCTGAGGCCCACCAGTGTAATCATCCAGCACTAACACTGATTATGGACATGGTAACTTTAGGTTAATGTGTCCTTCCCATGTGAGTTTTTGTGGGATAAAAAAGTCAACACCTTAAACAGGCCGTGCCCCTCCCCCCAAACTTGGGCTCACGGCCTGGAGCTCACAAGTAAGCTATATACTGAGTCTGTCCGTTTGTACATTTATTTGCTCATTCATTCATTCTTTCAATCTTTCATTCATTCATTCGCTCATCATTTTGAGACATCTCACTAAGCAGCTAAATTGCCAAGGCTGGGCTAAAATTTGCAATCCTCTTGCCTCAGACTCTCAAGGAGCTCATTAAAGAGATTTTATAAGGCCTTGACTGTTGGCATGTTTAGCATGCATGGTGAAATACAACTTTTTAATGGATATTATTTATGCTGGGAGAAAACAAAACCTTGAACTTGTAATAGATCATAAATTTTTCCAGAGAGCTTCTATCTGACCAAACTTACAGGCTCTCTGCCTCCTAAACTTCATAAGCTTCCTTGCTAACTATTTTCTGTTCATTAGCTCATTCAGCCCCCAAAGGTGTTTATTCTGTTTATTCAAATCCTGCTGTTCTTCATAGCTCAGTTGAAAACTCCAATCTTAATATCAGATGAAAGTAATTTCTTTCTCTCAGTCCTTACAGCACCAAAAACCTATGTTTCAAAGATAAAGCTTTATATATATTACCTTTTATCGTAGTTCCTTTCTTTATAAATGTCTTTTCTCACTATGTTCAGTAAATACATCACATCAGAATCACAGAGATCAAGGTGGGAAATGTACCACTGAAACAACCTCAGAACTTCCAGAAACTCATGTCTTCACTCTTTAATGAAATCTACAATATCCCTGTCCTGGATTTGTCTCATCACTTTTTAATAGAAAATATCCAGATTCCCAACAAAATCCACTCCATTATCAGGTAGTTACTAACTACTAAAGTTCTTTTTCACGAAAACTTGAAAGCTAACCATATATAAAAGTTAACATATATAAAAGCTAACAACTTCAACCCTCTAGAAGAGTACTGCCCAACAGAAATAAAATGTGATTCACAGAGGTAACTCATTACATGTGGCTATCAGAGAATTAAACATGTAAAAGAAACAGGTGAAACTGTTTCATCACATGTATTTTATTTAACTCAGTGTGTCTAAACTATGATTTCAACACGTAAATAGATGTTTCATGTTCTTTTTATAGAAGTAAGGTAAAATTTAGAATGAATTTGTAAGAATTAATCATGCTACACCTAGAGTATTTCACATCTCAGTTCTAACTAGCTAGGCTGCAAATGCTAACAGCCACATGGAGCAACTGGTACGCGAGTGAAGAGTCCAGCTCCGTAGACGCATGCTGGGGTTAAAGCGTGCCAAGTCTCTCTGATAGTCTTGCAAGTATTTGAGAACAGATGTCAAGCCTATGTGAATCATTCCCAATTACTTTAATCACGGCATAAAAAATGCTTTCCGGGGCCTTTGAGATTGGGGCTGGGATTACAGAGCTGGGGTTGGTTATTAAATTGAAACAGTAAATATAATTCACTTACACTGAATTAAGAATTATCACAGTTCTCAAGTTTCTACAAATATCGTTGTATGTCATGTACTATTTCTAACTTTTAGTTTTGAGGTATTTTAAACCAACAGAAAGCTGTATGCTAAATAACTAGATACCACGCTGAAAATGTCTTAAATTATAGAACATACGACAACACCCTACATATCTCACTGTGTAGCTCCTAGGAAGAAAGGGTCGTTTCTGACACAACTAAATTATCATGCCCAAGCAGCTTAATATGAATGATAGTGTTTGCTCTATATTCCATATTTAATTTTCTCTTATTATCCTTGTAATAACCTTTATTACTAAGAAAAAATTTTGATCTAGGAGTGTTTAATCAAAGATCACATATCACTTAGTTGTCACCTCTTCAGTCTCTTTTAACCCAGACTATTTTTCTTTATCCTTTCATTAACAAAATATTATTTATAACAAAGTTTTTACATTAAAATATATTTTGAATTATAACTTCCTTTATTTCATAAGTAGGCTGATTTCTATTTCTATTCTTTTTCTAGTTCTCTCAATTTTAACTTACAAACTTTCATTAGGGTCTTTTCAAAAAATTTCCCAAGATAAAAAGCAAAACAAGACTAAAAGCAACTAAAAACTACAATGGAGCATAAGATCATCTTCTCTATGTACTAAACTTGCTACTTTCTCTACAGTAAGCACATAACATTTTAACTATATTTAATGAAAATTTTATTTTAAAAGGATGTTTATAGTTACAATTGAAATTTGCCAGACCATCTTGGTTACTTTAATAATTCTCTAGAATTTCTGATAAAGTTGATCTTTAGCATAAAATCATGCACAAATAAAAGCTTGAAATATTTTATTCAAATTACTATGATCAGATAATGGTTGTTAAAGTTTTAAATCAAGTTAATCTCTCAACTAAGAATCATGTTCCAAGATAAGTGATAACCTATACCAATTGTATTTTACTAATACAGAGACAAATAATTTTTAAAAACAAAATCTGCAATAACACAAGGATATGTTAATTAATCATTACAAATGATCTGTTAATGAAAAAAAGTATGTCCTTGTAGAACAGGGATTTTCAAAACATCATAAATGAGAATGAATCACAATGTAGATTAAGAAGATCTATTAGGCTGAGTGTGATGGCACAAGCCCAGCACTTGAAAGCTAGAGGCAGGAGGATCACTGCTGGTTCAAGGCCAGTTTGGGCTACCCAGTGAGCCCAAGGCTAGCCTGAGCTACACAGTAAGATCCTGTCTCAAAAAAAAGATACATTAGAATGATAAGTTTTAAAAAATGGAATGCTATCTTAGTAAATGATGAAAACAGAACTCCAAATTGGCTTCCTCATTTTATGATCTAAATCTTTTCTGGAATTATTGCATTGAGTAACCTAATCTACCACTGCTTTTCAACCTAACTTTTAAAATAGCAACACCCAGCTACTTATGTCTCTAAATGGCATTTTCTTAAAGTAAAATTCCCCCTCCCAAGGTTAAATCAGCCTTTATTCACAAGCCAGAGATATTTCTAGGATTCAATATTCATCTTGATCTACTTTTCTAGGATTCAATATTCATCTTTATTTACTTCCAAAGAATCTCTGATATTATCCTATAGACCCCAAGTGGGGCTTCTAAATTAAGTGTCACTACTTCCACCTGTCCTTTAGATCTTTACTGTTTTAGATGAACCATAAATACAGTAACTGGTGCCCCTTTAGCTGAGACTTCCACTGCTGCCACAAATAGCATGGCCATTGCTTTCAGTAAAAACTAGAGCTTATTCCTTTGTCATCTGCCTTTCAAACAAACTATTTGTAAAATAACTAAAAAATTTTGCAAATAAAAGACATAACAAAAATAATGTTATTTACAAACTTGCAGAGATACTAGGAAAAACTCAGTAATACATTATGATCTTTTTAATTGATGCTATGGAATTTTCAAAATACTTTTAAGCCTTCCTCTTATCTGAACTTATCATTGACTCTAAAACAGTTTATAGATGTGTCCTTTATAAAGCAATAAAACAGTTTGGTAGCTTCCAATTTATGAGTCTCTTAATTTTTTAAAAACTATTTTATAAAAGTTTTACTTATAATATAGCTAGATGCTACATCTCAGAATGAATACATTTTTTCTCTAATTCTGCCACATCTATAACAGCCCCTAGATTGTGAGTCCTGCCTGTTAAGACACCGAAGGAGAAGAAAAGCACACAATGTATGGGAGGTACCGAGTGACCCATGCGAGTCTCCTCCGCAGCACAGTGGGGAAAGGGTAAGTGTCGCACTTGCTATACCTAGATTTTCCTCAACATAGGGACATGACAGTTCTAAGTTTTTTGAACTTTTAAAAATAAAATAATAGTTCCCAAACTACAGTAAAGGGTAGAATATAAAATATAATAACTTGATTTTTAAAAAATAACTCCGTCTATTCTAAATCATTTGTGATCTATAGTTTCTTGACAACTATAAATTTGCTGATATCAGCTAGTTCTTCCACACTAACATAAGTAAATACAAATCAATCATTGACTTATCTTTTTAAAAGAAATTTCAATATTTTAAAAAAATGATAGCGTCTCAAAGAATTGAGAAAGCAGCACAACTGAGTAGGAAATAAGAAAAGCCTCTAATTAGCAGAAAACATACAATACAAAAAAGCCAGTGGTCCTAAAGAAGCATTAAAGTGCCATTTTTTCCTATTTTTTTCTGACCTTAAATTTATAATACTCACTGTACTTGCGCCAGAGATGTGATAAATTAAAATCACAAGTTGCATCCAGCCTTTCCATTCATCTGTTTGTTCTCTATTTAATACTTTAGTCTGTACAGAGGAATCAAAATCTGTTTTAAAGTTCATGAATTGTTTGGACAGCACATATTAAGTACATTAAAATTTTTCTTAGCATATGTAAATGTATAAAGCTAATGCTTCTATCAAAGAAATCCTGGTGGTGAAAAGAGAGAGTTAAAAATCTCACTTAAAAAGATACAATAAAACATTTTTAGGTATTGCATGCATTTGAGAAACAGCTATAATCTCAATGGATTTTTAATATTTAAATATTATTTAAACTATGACAGATGAGTATATTTCTAAAAATTGCATTTTATTATTTTACAATTTAAGAGTTTAAAATTATCCTATATTTCTCTTCTATTTTATTAATAGAAGAGACTAGTGTTAAAGTTCCTTTTCCTAGCACATCTCTCTGGAGACAAAGGACTGATTAATCATCCTCTTATGAGAGTTATTTTTACAATAGAATTAATTTGAATAACTCATGACTTTGAAACAATTTATATAAATATTCTGGGCAATGACAGCAATTGTACTTTGGGAAATCAAGAATACCAGAAGTGGCAGTCACATCACTGTGTAAGATTTAATTTGTGTGTTAATATGTCTGACTGCTAAATATTTATATATATATATAATACACACATTTGAGTTTTATTTTATAAAAGATACTAACCAGTATATAATACTTGAGGACCACTAAAAAATCAAGAGTGCTTCTACATTCTCCATCCTTAAAAATTTATGACATCTTTTCCACAAGTAACACTTTCCAATTTTTTAACAATTTTCACTCAACCCTTTAAATCTCCTCCAGTTTCAAGAAAGTAACTGGTAAGAAGCTACTAAGTGAAATGTAACAACACATTTCTTCTGTGTCTGTTTAGACGATTATATATTCTGGCACAATAAATAGAAACTTTATAAACTTAGGTTTTGTAATTAGACAAAACAGGTTTTGTAATGAGACAAAGGATAGCATAAAATAAAAGGAAATGATCTTACCTCTTTAGTATTTTCATTATAAAATACTCCCAGAACCAAGATGTAGATAATTGGAATGAAGAAAGATGAATGTGTATAGAATTTGTTTTCCTTCATAAACAGATTTGCACGGTCACACATATAGAAATACGCCATAATCAGGCCAAGTTTGCAGAAAGACTGTAGAAGCACTTCTAATGGAGACAAGGAGATACTGATAATATTTTTCTTTTCCTCTCCACTTTCCAAATCACTACATGGTTTATTCTTCCGATGAGGATTACGATGAATTATATAAAAAATCACATATCCAATAATAGACAAAGTGAAAAAACAGGCAGCTAGCTTCTGGATGAGAGTAAGAGGGGGCCGAGGCTGACAACAGGAACCATCTATAGGCTTCAAAATCTTATTGCAGTACACATTCATAAGAATCATTGCACTCTGTGGACAAATCAAGTTATTTGGTTATTATCTTGTCACTCATGTATTTCACCTTCAATTTTCTCCTATGAATATCACTGAGTTTTTGACACTGAAACCAAAATGCTTTTGTACTTTTTGTGACAATTTCCCAAACACACATGAAAATCACGGTATTCTTTCAATCAATAATAGCTAGTTCAGGGTGTTTCAAAGTTCTAGGGCAATCATCAATAATAAACTCGTCTTTATAAGGTGACAATACTCCTACTGTTTGGAAGGCACTCTGGTATGGTTCTGTTCTTTAAGGAAAACAAAACAAAACAAAATAGGATTTTAGGGCAGTTAATGGATTGTGACCTTTGGCTACAAAAATACTGACAGATGTTAAGGACCAAATAATTTTAATTAGCAGACTTTCAAAAGAGAAGATACTAGGATACTTACGAGTTCAGTCTTCAAACATGATAAAATAATGTATAGGCAGTGATTACAAAATCAACCAACAATAAATGCTGGCGAGGCTGTGGGGAGAAAGGAACCCTTCTCCACTGTTGATGGGATTGCAGACTTGTGCAACCATTGTGGAGATCTGTGTGGAGATTTCTCAGAAAACTAGGACTAGGGGTCCCATTTGACCCTGCTATACCCCTGCTAGGAATATACCCAAAAGAATTTTAAAAATCACATTGGAAAGACAGATGTACCCTTGTTCATAGCAGCTCAGTTTGTGATAGCTCAATCTTGGAAACAACCCAAATGCCCATCAGCTGGAGAGTGGATAAAAAAGATGTGGTTTTTTTAATAAAATGGAGTATTATTCTGCCATAAAGAATGACAAGATTGATTCATTTATGTGCAAATGGATACACCTGGAGGACACACTAATAAGTGAAAGAAATAGATCACAGATAGGCAAATACTGGATCTTCTCTTTGATATGAGCACCTGTAGATGCAAATGAGCTCTAGAAAGTATGACAGTTTTTGTAGAATGGGAAATCTCCAAAGGAAATTTGGTGTGGGGATATAATGAGGGGAAGGAATAAATATGATTCTGAAAGAAAATAAAAGGGCATGTATATAGAGGGTGGGGAGGTGTAGGTAGGGATATGGGTAAAAATGAGAATTAACTTGTGTCCTATATTGGTACAAATTCCCCAGTGTTATGGGTGATTGCGAGATGTATATAAATTGTACCAATAAAGAATTCAATTAAATAAAAACTGAAAAAAAATAGTGTATAGTAATTTCTATTACAAAATTATTACCTCTTAGCTAACAATACTTTGCTATCCCTTTCATTTATGTTAGAGCATATATAAATCATTTAGGATTGTACAGTTTTAAGATTTCTAAAGTGAAATAAAATTCAAAATCTTCAACACAGTTTAATTATAATAAAATTGTTCTAAGCAAGCTGTCAAGATTCTGTCTCGTTGAATGTCCAAACTCTAGTACTGATGGCCACAAAGTACACAAGTATTTAAATGTTTAGAAAAATTTTATCCTTTTAGCTCTTAGACTTCTGGAAATTCTATGCCGGGTACTCTTGCAGAGCCTTGCCTACCAATTCTACCACAAGGTTCTTAGACAAACTCCAGGGAATCCATAATGCCCCTAACATACACATAGGGAGGACCATGTGTGTACACGAGCATATGTGTACACATTTTTCTGCAGAAGAACAGAGAGCCACTGTGTGTTTTTAAAATTATATACCCAAAGGGCTTATGTGACTATTTAAAAAGTTAAGAGCCAAAACTTTCTAAGAAGAGAGTAAAACAAAACAACCAACCATCATCTGTTCTATTATGTAGGAAAGTTTATAATTATGCTATTCTTTTTGACACTTAATTCCTTTCCATCAGCCAACAAGATATTCAGCATTTACTCCATGCCTTAAATAATGCAGGGCAATAAGGAAATAAAAATCAAAACCTGCTGTTCACTAAAGTTACTCTTTTGGGGAGCAGTCAATACTGGGGATTGAACTTCGGGGCATTTGCATGGATTTAGACACCCAGCCCTTCTTTCATTTTGAGACAAGATCTCACCAAAGTTGCTCAACTGCCTAGACAGGGCTCAAATTTGTAATCTTCCTGCCTCAGCTTCCTACACGGCTGGGATTACATGCCACTACATCCGATCAGATTGTAGTCTTCTAAATTTAAGGCAAAGAGAACATAAAGCAGTTTTCAAACATGAATTCCAATGGACATATATTTTCTATGAGAAAAGACTGATTAACCGTGGATAGTTCTCAATAAATGCAGCTTCATTTCCCCTCTTTTTCCTCTTAAAGCATATCAAACTCTCATTTAGATAATAGAAAACAATTATTTTCAGATGATGTATCCTTAGAATAACTACAAGTGATTAAGATTTTAATAAAATAACTACACTCATGGTATATGACTTAAGAATTCTTACAGTTTCTCTGCTTGATTCAGGAAGATGTAAGCCATCCAAAGATTCCATGATAGTTTCTTGAGCAATTAATTTGGAAACACTGAACATCTTAACATTTGACTTAGAATTTCTGGTGCTACTATTCAAAATACTGACTGCTGCTTCATTGTAAGCATCTATCTTCTGATTAGTGATCATTTTCCTATTTTCACTTAATAGATCTTCATAAACAGGATCTGTATATGAAACACATTTTTAAATTTTAAAAGTAAATTTTAAATTGTAAATATACTTTTAAATAGTCTATTTGTAGAAATTGTGATCATGTAAACTAATTGATCAATAGTTCCTATTTTGTTTCTCAAGTTCAGATAATATGATGCATCCCAAAATTTATTTTTATGAAAGTATGGCCAAGACATACACTGGACATCTTATATTCAATTTTTCAGTTACTTGGTCCCTTTCAAATGTGAAGAGTTTATAACCCTTCTCTGTGTACACAGTTTGGTGAGATACCTTGACATTGAAACAAATCTTAAAAGAGTTTAACATTTTTAATACCAGTATCAAGAAATTAAAGCTGAATTATGGAAGACTGCCTAATAAAGAACAGCAGCCAATGATTTTTTTCTGTCAATACTTTATAAATCCTGCTTTATAAATTTGAACATAGTAAGGACTGACATCTATTCTTTCATTATATATTAGAAATAATTGAATGTTTTTCTCATTGTAGTAAGAAAAGGGTTAAAATGAATATGTTTATAAAATAGGGATTTTGCAACAATATGATCACATTTTCTTATTCTTTTCACCTTAGCATTCAATTGAAAATAACCATAAGAGTTTCTGACAAACAACCGGAATTGCTAAAATATCCAGGCATTTTATCTTGTGTTAGGCATTAAATAATGACATCCAATAAATTTCCGAAATGAGTTGAACTAATGTCAATATTCTCTTAAAAAATTTCATTACCAAGTAAAAACTAGGTGGTACAAATTTAAATGTTTTGTCAATTTGAAAATATATTTATTTCCAGAATGATTCTAATATCATCAAACAGGCTTATTATTGTTTTTTTTTTAAATGAGAAAATTAGATTTATCTCTTTGTTACATTCTGTGCTATTCTGCCTGCTGAGGTTCCTTGGAAGATCTTATTTATTATGTTCCTTAAATTAAGAAAAGAAGCAAATAACTCATTTAATCTTGCAAACCTTATTCCAAAATTTATTCTCATAAAGGAGTAATTTTGCTTCTTGAAAAGAAGATAATAAAACCCATGCCCTCAAATATATACAAAATGACATGTTTTCATTACTTACTCCTTACCTTGTAAGACCCAATAAACATCACTAGTCTTTGCCAGTTTCTCTAGAAGTGGTGCGATGGAAGTAATATTCATTTTATATTGAGAAAGTGCTTCATTGCTACCATTGTGGATCTTGATGGACCACTACAAGCAGAAATTAAGCATTAATTGTTATCACAAAAAATTTAAGTATATAATTTATCCATTGTATCAAGGGTTAAGATAATTCCTGCTTTAAGTAATATCAGAATAAAGTTCGGTCACATTATTTCATGAAATATATAAAAGCAGTTGCAAAAAGCTGCAGTCGAATTAGACTTCCAAGGTTAGTGATCAAGAATACACATAAAACTAGACAGAAAGTGAAATTTAACACAAAGTTTACTAAGTTCATTCAGATCTGTTGTAATTCATCAGTTTAATTATAAAGAAACCAGAATGAAATACAAATACAATCAAGAATTCTCTTTAACATGAATTAACTGTTCCTCATCACATCCTTAAGCGTGAGGCGGAAATCACTGTACAGGAAGACAAGTGAAGACTCACCGTGGCGGCTCCTGCTACAATCACGTGGGGCTTTGTAGCAGAATCCTAGAGGAAGAAAAACCTTTTTAATCATGCTATATTCAGTTCAGGGACTAAAACCAAGCAACATAATTTTCTTTACTTTCCCCTTAAAATGGAAGTTCTTCTTTTGTCTAAATCCTTTTAAGTTTCTCGATTTCATTACTGGACTCCTGTCATGACAACACAGGCATCCAACGCTTAAAATCTTATAGGCTGCATGGTTATACAGTATGACATGGCATCTTCACAGTTAGTTCTCTGGGGTTCTTTACAAAATACAAAAAGCACTACTGAAATCTAACATGACTTAATATTCTGAATGCTGAGTAAATTGCTTAAAGTTCTTATGTATTATGTCAGTGAATTAAGTCATGGAAGCCTACAGGGTATAGCAGTTGTAAAAATAAAACAAAATCAATGCCCTATGGAAACACACACTTTTTTTGAGACAGGGTCTAGCTTTGTAGTTCAAGGTGGCCCTGAGCTCACAATGTCATCAGGGAGGCCTCGAACTCACGGCTATCCTCCTTCCTCTGCCTCCGGAGTGCTGGGATTACAGGCGTGAGTCACCATGCCTGGTATTGTTGTATGTGGTTGCTGGGATCAAACCAGGGACCTTGTGCTTGCTAGGCTGGTGCCGGAACCACTGAGCTAAATCTCCGGTCCTGGAGGCATACTCTTTTGGGAAAGCTAAATCTAACATGTATTTAAGAAAATAAAATGATAATTACTAAGGACCACTTGTAGAAAAACAGGAGAAATCCTTAGCAGCTGCGAATTATGCTATTTATAGTTTCACTGTATGACTAGTTATCTTACTAGTATAAAACCTGTATGTGTGTGTACAGCACAGCAATTACACAGTACTCAGCAGTTTATGAAGCATTTTCTCTTAAATTGTCTCATTTTAATAAAGATTGTTCCCGGGCTGTGAAGTGGACAGAAACGTGCTGAATACATCTTACAATACAGTGATACAGACTCAGAACAATTAACAGGGTGCTGATGTGCCTGGGCACAGATGGGCAGACGGGCACAGCTCCAGTTTCCTAACCTTTTGGTTCAGTGCACTTCGCATCACACCAAAAACATCAAAGATCAGCTATTATACTGATGTGCCCAAGAAATAACCCGACGTACATAAAACAAATCAAAATGACTATCACTGCTCTCTCATTACAAAGGTAACTTATGCTCAGTGTAAAATACTAACAAAATAGAGCAAAATACTAAAATAAACCCATTTTCTTCAGAGAGGTGTCCATTTCCCAACACTATGCTTCATTTTGCACCATTAAAGAATTTTTCAGTGAAACAAATTCTTTCTTTCTAGGGTTCGTCCTCATGCTCCGACAGTTCCCTCTCTTATTCCTCATAGTGGTTAATACGCGTTACACAGATACCCCCCGTCCTCTCCTCAGCATAAAGTCTAATTTGCCAACTTCAAAGAAAATAAAATTTCCCAGCCTCTGTTCTTACAGTTACATCTGTACGTCCGGACAGCACGGCGAGGGTGTGTGTCCCTGGCCTGCCGGCGGGGAAGCTCGCTCTGACTTCAGCTGCTCCTCCTCTGCCCCTGTAGTGACAGTCTGATCCTCGTTTTTCACCCCCTTTCCCCACCCCCCCGCAAAGGGGGGCCGGGCACTGGTCTGCACCGGCTCTGGGCTTCCTCCAGCCCTCCCCCACCAGAGCCTTCTGCCTTCAGGGCGCCACCTTCGTCCATCGTTGGGCTTCACGGTTCACCGGAGCCCTTCACGAACTCAGAACTGCCACGTCGTACACCTGCTCGCTGCCGTGAGTGAGTTTCCAGCGAGGCGGCCCTGACTACCACCTGGGAGACTCTCTCCGCCTCCGCGGGACAGGCCAGCCTCTCTCGCTCTCCTTCCTGTCCCCTCTGCTGCCCCTTCTCAGAATGCTCTTGGTAATTCCATCCCCTGCCAACTCGTCCTTGTGTCTACCTTCTCTACCTACAATTTCTTCCACTCAACTTCTGATAACACAATCCTTATATTTGAAAAATACACTCTAGGGTATGTAGCACAGAAAAAATGCAGACGGGTGGATTAAATTGACCACCCGAATATGGTTCAGAGGATCATTCCTCATCTACTGTGCTTCTCTCGCCTCTTATCAACTCTCCCCAAAATCAAGCACATGAAAATAATAACAAGAGCCAAACACAAATAAAAGCACTTTGTTCTCTATTGCCCAATACATTAACACTGGTGAGGGCTCCTTAAATACATTACTGCCATCTTACCTGGTGTCTACATATCTAGTTTGTGGAAATCTGGACACATTTTCTCAGTGCAACAAAATTATAAATAGTGGCCAGGTTTCCATGTGATCCAACAAAAAACTACTTAATGCATGATATGGTGCATACCTACACATTGACGGTGAAAAGAGGCAAAAAATAAAACAACTGTTGCAAATAAATAAGTAGGCCAAATAAAGTCAACACAATTATTTTATTTATCTCCAATGCAAATACCTTTAGGAAAAATACAAGTTTAATTAAGACTGACCAAGAACTCTCTGGAGACTATAGTAGAGACTGTAACATGGCACTTATGAGAACTTAATGATTTTCTGAAGTTGACTGCATGTTTGCCCTCATACCTAATTTATTCTAAGTATTATAGGCTAAAACATACTACTCTTACCGTGTGACTCATAAATATAATAATAAAAAGGAAGACAAGGTTAAAAGCTAAATCAAAGAACTGGCTTTTAAATATCTGAGCATAAATATGAAGGACAGAGTGGAAAAACTCGCAAGAAAATGAATACTGTGCTCAGCGGATTACTTGGGCTTCAATGGGCTGAGCTGTAACTGTAACAGAAAGTTCTGAGTCTGGAAAGTCGGGTGTCAGCACAGTCTGTGAGGCGTGGGATGGTGCTGACGGGCCGACACCGACGTCCTCGCCCCTAGCGAGGTGCTAGGTCCGTCCAGAAGCAGGTGGACATCAGTACGACCGGGAGAGACAGTGAGTGAAGGAAAGCAAAAGAATGCTGGCTCACAAGCTTTTTAAACTTGATTTTGAAAAAAACTAAGATCAATATTTTCAAATACAGACCTCTGTCCACATTTTGATACACTGTTTCATAGAACCATTAACTTCTGGGTGCCACAGAAAATCCTAGAAGAGAGAGATCTTTTTAAGGAAAAAATATTCTTATTTCCACCATTCAAAATAAATGCTAACAGTTTCTTATAGATTCCTTCCTTGAAAGTGAGATACTACTTTATCTAAGGCATCTCTGAGCTCACTCTGACAAAAGTCTCACACGAGTCCTCCTTGTGTCCATTTTTGCCTACCACACTCCACATTTTAGCCACAGTAATCTTTCACAATTTAAATCTGATCCTGCCACATCCCAGTTTACAACTCCAAGGGCTCTGAATTGCTCTCAGAATCAAATCCCCACACGCTTCAACCGCTAGGAGGCGAGCACGTGGCACACCTGCCCCTTCTGCCTGTCATCCCGCCCCGCCCCACGGCGCTTGAGGCTCCTCTCGGGTTCTCCCGCAGCCCCTGCGAAGCTCCGTGTGCAGCCCCGCAGCCAGCACAAACTCTGCGTCGGGGCCACAACCTGCACCTCTTCCCCTGAGGCTGGGCAGGCCTACCTGTCCTCGAAGCTCGGATAAAGCACTCCTTTTTCAAGGAGGAAAACCACTTCCTTTGCTCTGTACTGCTCCGCTCTTTCGTTTCTACCATTTTTATCCTCTTGTAAGTGCATGTGGGGAACTACAATGACCGCCAACTCCATTAGGTCAAATACATTTGTCTTGACCACAGAAAATTTACATATGCCATTTTATAGATACTAATCCTGAACCATGTTTCGGCATCTTTTTCCATGATAAAAATCAGGGAAACTCAACTTCCTGTTTTACTACATAAAATAACTTAAACATAGTCCACTATCTTATTATCTGTATATATTCGCAAGAATATACTACAGTCTGTATGTATAAAGCATAAATTTACAAATGAATATAACTTCAACATTATAACATTTAGTTTACATGAACTTACCACTTTAACTGATGCAATCTTGTCTTCAAAGGGAATGTTTTCGTGCTACCATAGAAAAGGAGATAACAGAGAAACAGTATAGATTAAACTTTTATAAATAAGTTTCTTTTGGGCTGCTTTTGTTGATTTTTATTCCCCATATCTCAATTACTTATATATTCAATCTGAAAAGAAAAAAAAACTAAAAAAAGAAAAGAAATGAGTTGTTTATATATGATTTTCAACATCGAAAACTTGAACCCCAAACAAGCAGATACATGAACAATGGCAATACAAATTATCTTTCTGTTGAGCTTCCACGCTTCCAATTCACTCCTAGTATTACTTCCTATAGCAGACACTGACTGCTTCCCTACACTTCCTGGGTTCTTTCCACATAAGCAGGGCTGTAGGACTGTCCTATACAACACAAAATGGCTAGGTATGATGTGTGTTACTTCCAGGAAGAATTTCCCAGGGCAATTTTCTAGCCTCTAGCTCACATGATACAGAGACTGACAGAAGTGAATGTTCCAAAGTACTATAAAAGATGGTAAAAGGTCTAACTGGGGGAATCCCTGAATGGCTCTGATGAACAGTCTCTTGCCAACCCATCTAGAACATGTAACAATGTGAGAAATTAATTCTGTTTTGTCAGACAGTTTGTTATGGCAGAAATAACCTACCCATCTTACCAGCAGTATTGGCCCTGGCTAAAATGGAACAGTATTATGACTCTAGGTTATAGTAGATTTCATGCTCAAGTCAGTAGGTAAATAGTCTTGCAGAAAAAGTTAAAATTTGGAGACTATTAAGTATTCTATGTAAAAAACTGAAATCCTTTCAGAGTTAGAAATACTTAGCAGGGTACAAGTAAGGGTAAGCAAGAAGCTAACTGTGTTCCTAAAACTAAGGTTAAAATGTTTTTGTTAATTCAACCAGAAAGGTAATATTTACACTGAAGTTTCTATGAAATCAAGTTTGTTTTTATCAACCAGCTAACTTTCTAGATTCTTCTTAGTTCTCCTAAAGCACCATTTCCCAAAAGGAATTATGGAACCATTAACTTAAAAGACTGTAAGTTTTGTCATCTGAGCTTCCTTGACCAAGTACACGTGAGAAATTCTAAAATTAACTGAGATGTTCCCTCTTCCTTTCCTTGTCTTTTTAACATTTGTTCTCTGAAAAATAATATACAGTAGCATGAGCTTTATATTTTTACTCCTTTGAATAGCTTAATTTAACTTTCATGTCCTTTATTATTTTCATATAATGTATGATATAGACAAAAATTTGCATACACAAAATTCACAAAGCACAGTAAAAATTAAGTACTTGTGACCCCATGATGCAAACCAGAACCCTAACAACACACTGAATGATGTATGTAGTCCTCTCCCCACCCCGACTGCTGGCCTCATCCAAACACATTCTACTGT
Organism: Thryonomys swinderianus; assembly: GCA_004025085.1. Classification (NCBI taxonomy): domain Eukaryota; kingdom Metazoa; phylum Chordata; class Mammalia; order Rodentia; family Thryonomyidae; genus Thryonomys; species Thryonomys swinderianus. The sequence goes on along the minus strand of PVIC010000332.1, from coordinate 3,541 downwards.
TTTGGATATTGTTTATATTCTGCTTGTTTTTTTCTTAGATGGTTATTATTATGTATATATGTGTCCTTACACAGCATATCATTTAGTGTTGACTTTCTTCCCAACTACTAATTTTGAAAATTTTCAAGTTTAAAGTTGACAAATTAACATCTAAAATGCTTCAACAACTGTTAACATTTGCCATACCATCTTTGCCTTTCTTCACCTCTCTATACACATAAAAAACATGCTTTGTCTCTTTTCCTGATCTATGTAAAGGCATATTACAGATATTCTGTTCCACGCTGAAATAGGTATCTCCTAAGAATATAGACATTCTCCTAAATACTATAATCCCATCTATGAAATTAGACATTCATATAAAATTATCTCATTTAATATATGTACCCCATACTCAAATTTCCTATCTTTTGGGCTGGGGATTTAGTTCAGTGGTTCTGGCACCTGTCTCATAAGTACAAGGTCCTGAGTTTGATCCCAGCTTCCAGAAAAACAAAATTCCTATTTTCCAATAATATTCTCTATAGTTCTTATAATTTATAAGCCAATTAAAATCAGATATTACACTTTGTTGTCAAGTTTCTTCAGTTTCATTTAATCTAAAATATTTTGTACAATTTATTAATATATGAAATATATTGATCCTTTTTCTAGTCTAGATCAGTTGATACCATATACCACCATCTAGATTGTAAAGTTATCCTACTGCATTTATACCTTAGTATGAATTTCCCTAATAATAGTTCCATAGGTTATGCTAAATATTCACCTTCATGTGATACATTTTAAAAACCAGTTTACAACTCCATATGTTGAAATAGATATGCAATTAATTTTAATAGCTTTATTTAAGCATGTCCGTCTTCTAATCTGCTACTTTATGAAAATCTATTACTTCTAAATATTCTCTATATATTCTTTAGGCTTTTCTATACAGATAATTGCATTATAGGAAATGCTGAATTTTCTTCTTCCTTCCCTCTGTCTACCTACCTACCTTCTTTTCCACCCACTACCCACCCACCCATCTACCTATGTACCTATCTTATCTTTTTTTGAGATAGGGTTTCATTATGTAGTCCAGGTTGGCCTCGAACTCACAACAATTCTTTTGCCTTAGCTTCCAGCATGCTGGGACTATACTATATGTGCTGCCGAAGCGAGCACAGCATGCTGGGACTATAGTTGTGAGCCATCCAAATCCAGCCTTCAGAAGCAAATTTTCCAAAAATCAACTGGAAATTTGTGTTCAGCTTTTACATTTATTTTTATTATAAGTTTCTACCATCTTATTTTTATTCCTACATGTAATTTTTCACCTCTATATGTAAAAATAGCTTTTTACCTACACATATAAATGATTGTATGTGCACATGTTGTATGAGTATAAATATGCATGTATAAAGTATATATTTAGCACTAGATTAATTTTTGTTAATTTTTTCTTTTGTTTTTATTTTCTGTGACACAGTCTCATTATGTACCGCAGGCTGGGCTTGAAGTCACAGTGATCATCCTGCCTCAGCCTCCTGACTGCTGAGATTATAGGTGTGTGACACCATGCCCAGGTGCTATTGATTTTTGCTTGACTTTTTTCTTCTGTTTTGGAATTTGCACATCCTAAGTCTACTTTTTAGTCTTCACTCTTAAAGTTTTACTAGACATTTTGAGTTCTAAAGAAAGGCAGAATCTTAGCACAGAGGACATGGGAACATTTAATTGCATGTCCCTCCCGATTTATATGCTATCAGCATACTGTCAGTTCTCTAGTCCTGTCCATCTCCTCAGTAAGGGCAAATCGACATTACTGTTTTATACAGCTGTTTAGATTAATACATACTATTTATTATTGTTTTTATATTTCAGACCATTTTTCTGAATATTCCTTCTTGCTGACACGTAGTTAGTAGAAGGTCCTTTTTTGTGTATATTTTTATTTACGTATTTATTTTTGATTGATTTTATTGGTACATTTTATGTAAACATTATGAGCCTGTTCAGCATTGAGTGTTTGTACCAGACACTCCTTTTTAATGTCAATCTATTTATTTGGTAGCAAACCCTGACAGCTTTAGGATTCCTGAAAATGCCAGATATCTGAAGAACAGATAAAGTTTTAGGTACAAAATTATAGGCTGACACTTCGTGCTACAGCTCGGGGTGGCCGTCTCCCCAAGGCCCTTGTGGGGACGGGGCCCAGTTTCCACTCGCGGGAGGTGGGAGCAATTTCACACCGCGAGGCCGAGGCCCTCAGGCCCCGGGCGCGCTCCCGGGGCACCAGTGAAGCCTCCGCTCTTCCTGCTCACCTGGCCTCCAGCCGGCCGAGCCAGCTCCTCCCCGCGCTTCTGCCGGCGAGCTCCTTACCGGAGCCCAGGGCGGAGCAGGCCTGCACACCGGGCCACAGCTGCCCTCCGTCGCGCTCCAGCGCAGCGCGCTAACTCCTGCTCTGCGGACCAGCAGGGACGCCGAGAGCTACCGGGACCGGCTGCGCATGCGCGCCGGGCGCGGACCTCCTGCCCGACCCCAACCGCTCTCACCTCCGTTTGCCTCCTACTTTGCTTCTGTTTGGAGGACCATCTTCCATTCTCTCAAAAGCTCAGATATATATATATATCAGCAATACTTTTTAAAGTCAAGGATCTAACTGGCTTGAAGCAGAAGGGGCTGCCCGCGCACCCAGCCTGGCCTGTGGCTACACGGAGCACAACAGGCATTTCTTTACGACGACGAGAATATTCTCTCCTAAATTAAAACCACTGAACATCTGACCGGAGCTTGCCACGGAACTAATCCTCCACAAAGTATAACGACAATATCCACCTGTAAAGTCTCTTTAAAAATAAGCAACAAACTGAACAATTATCTTGAATTCTCCTGTTCCACTCAAACATACCACCCTAAGACTTACAAGATTAAAAAAAAAAAGAGCTTTTACAGTATGCCAAACTATGCTAGGCACAAGAAATGTATTTTAAAATCTAATGATTAAAAAATAGAGAATATCTGCCCTTGAGGTTTTCAGAGATAAGAGGTTATATAAAATGTAATTTGGCAAATGCTCCAGTTACAGTTGGAAAGAAACATTTTCCTGATAACAATCTCTTAAGAACTGGGACATGCTATCTTCCCTTCTTTTTAAAAATAAATATATATTAAAAGGTACCTATCTTGCTTGATAGTTTTGGCTAACTGGACATTCTTAGGAAATGAAAACTGGAAAATTAAGCATTGTAACTAGGGTTTAGAAAAAGCACGCCGACTTGTATGTGCTGTGGGAGATGAGGCCTTTACAACTTTCTCAACTACTGTGAAATCAATCATTTTAATTTTCAGGAACCTCCATGATTCTATTCTCAGAAATACTGTTCTTCGAAATCAGAAATCTCTACTTTTCTTTTCTTTCTTTCCTTCCTTCCTTCCTTCCTTCCTTCCTTCCTTCCTTCCTTCCTTCCTTCCTTCCTTCCTTCCTTCCTTCCTTCCTTCCTTCCTTCCTTCCTTCCTTCCTTCCTTCCTTCCTTCCTTCCTTCCTTCCTTCCTTCCT